>WOFM01000383.1:0-18053 GCA_011428145.1 Ericerus pela
CCATAAACCACAACGGACGCGACCAAACATTTTACCTCAGCCAAATTCGGTTTCAGCGATAGTCCAGCACTCGACGTTTTGTTAGTTAAAGATGGGCAAAATTTCTGGACTATCCAGAAAAGGATACCGTATTTTCATAAGTCGAAATACCTAAAAAACTAGGATATCAGCATTCATAATGGCAACGTATTATTTTACGTATGCAAATGCCTAGATATAACCGTTAATACGGAGTTGCATGGCAAATTGCCATTTGATCAATATGCAGGCGTGCGAACGACTAAGCCTCGATATTGTTCGAAATTATTCGTGTCCCCCACTCAACCCTTCTCCAATTCTCTTGTAGCATAGAGCTTCTCCGACGTTCGCTGCTGTCTATTTGACATTTTTCCCTCGGTAAGACATTGAATATGAAATCATATTATTAAATTTATTCTCGATAAGAGTTTGGGAGAGAAAAAAAAATGATGAGAGGGAAAAAAACGTATTTTCCGTCAAATTTATTGTTTTTTTTTTTTTTTTTTTTTTTTTTTCAGAAGAACTGACAGCTTATGTTGATTAATTGCTTATCTCTCTGTTATTTCAAGATTTTTTTTCTCGAAAAATATTAAAAAGCTCTTTTTACTATCTATCTCAGCTACACAAGACAGATTCTTTTTCAACTTTGGTAATTGATCAAAATTAGGTTGGTATATATTTGGTACTTCCGATTTTAAATTGACTTTTACAGGCTGTCTTATTTTATTTATGTTTCTATTTGACTAAATAGTCAAAAGAAAACTTGCAAAAAAATAAAAACCGTCTTCTTGTAAGACATATTTGTGAAAATAATATGAAGTTCGAAGTTCGTCGAGATGAAAGAATGAGGGGCTGACTACCTACAGGCCCGGGCTTTTGTGAGGGCCCGAAGGAGCTCAATCCATATTAGGACATTAACTGGTCTAACGGTCCATATTATATGTTTTCAAATCCATTATATTACCACCCAAGGCCCTGAGTTTTGTGTACGGTAAGTAAAGACTGATGTGAATAAAAAAGTTTGAAGGTTAATGTAAATCTTTTAAAGTAGTACGAAAAAATATGTTAATTTCATACAGTATGATTATTTCCTGCATAAGTGTATGTTCCTTTCGAACATTTTGGAACTAGATAAAGGTAGAGACGTATTTTAAAATCATACTCATATTATTGTACATGGTGCTATTTCTATTGAAAAAAAAAGAAAAAAAGTAAAGTATAATTAATGATACTTGATAAATTGTGTAGCTGAGTACCTTATATCTGTTTTCCATTCGTTTGGTCTACATTTCGAAGTAAGTTTCACGAAGCGAGGAAACTGTTCCTGGTGAAGACCGACATTGGCGATCTACATGATCATGGTCTTGGTTTTGCACTTTTGGGAAAACTAAGATCAAGACTCGACTATGCCAGGCATCCGTGGCAGGAATCAAAAATTTTTCTGGGCGCTGCAATAGTTTAGATTCCCGAACTAAAAATTAATTCCCAATTCATAGCGATAGATATGGTTGTGGGGGAAAGGAAAATTCAGCTTGTTGCAAAGGTTTGTTAATGTTTCCTGTGCTATTATGATACACAATAGCTGCGGCCATAATGCAAAACCAAGACCAAAATTCATCCATGCAAGAGCAAAACTGAAACCAAGACTCGACTATGCAAGACTTAATACCTAGTACAAAATTGAAAAAAAAAAAAAAAAGTGAACTAAGCGTAAAATATTTTTTGCAATCTTGCTGCTGAAGTAATTTGTAATATTTGGTGTTTAATTTTTTTCTTCCATGCTCTGGGAGAACATAAATGGTAAGGTTAATTTATTCAGAAATCGTAGAAAAATTTAATTAGCCAACTGAAAATTTGAGTTTCTCCTGTACTTTCACTCCCTCACATTCTTAGCTATATTTTTGAATGCTATCTCCTTCGTCATCATACCTTCTGAGTAACCAAGATTTTTATCATGTTGTTTTCTTATTACTGATCCAATCTGATTTTGTAATTTATTGAGTGTTTATTTCAGTTGTGCATACCTTACTTTTGGATTACTATTACAATTAATTAATTATCATGATATGGCCAGAATACAACATACGACAATTTTAATTGAAGAAAGTGTTTAAAATCTAGTCATTTCATCAACTGCGCAATTTTAATAATTCTCGTCAATAGTGATCTTCAGAATTGTCTTGTGAACTAATAAAAAATTTTATTATTATGTGATGAATGCGTCCTGTATTTTTTTTCTTTTTCTTTTTTGCCGTGCTAATCATTCAGTTTTTCTTATGTTTCAGTATCAGGTAGCCAGCAACGAATGGTTCATGTTCTTCACAACTCCGAACTACCAGCCTCTGTATTTTCTTTACTCGACACCGGTAACAAAACCATACCAATCGTGGCGGACACATTATTCGATCTATTGTTGGTGAAAATGAACAATGTCATATCGAGACGACAACGAATAGAATCACGTGGACCTCGTTTTGAATTATGCGATTTTGTAATAAAAATTGGCTCTGTAACGTTAGGCTCCAATTTCAAAGGCATTCTACTAGAAGTACGATCGCTTCCGTAAAATAGTTTGTGGAACACTTCGTTCATCATTCAAAGAGAAGAACTAAAATGATTTGATTTCAGATCGAATACAAACCTTGCGTTGTTCCCAGTGGATGCTGGGATTTCATGAAGGAATTCATTCAAGGATTTTTGGGTACAAATACGTTAAATATACCGCCACCGTACTTGCAGGTTTGAGATTTCTTACTCATATTATCGTATTTTTTAATTTGATCATTCAGTAATTTATTTTGAAGTGCATTTCCAATTTTAGAATCGAATGAACGACATCTACCAACCAATTGACTCGATACAACAATACGTGGAACACTTTAATATGTTTAAGAAAACGACTGGTATTATGCAATACAATTGATTCTTTGATTGGTTAAATTATTTTCAATTTTCAATTAAATTGTCACTACTTCACTCTTTGTAAAGAGAGTATTATTTGGGGATGAAAGAATATTTGACAGATTCAACGATAAATCATGATATATTGAATAAGAATACAAGAATTCCATCAACAAATTGTCATCAATATTCGTCATTAATGCTGAAACATTTTTTGGGAATGTTTCGGAGATCTCATGTAAAATAAATAAATTTTGTTGAATGAATAATTACAATTATTTAAAATTTTCTATCTATTAAAATAACATTGAAAAAACAAAAAACAAAAAAGAAAAAAAAATGTAAAGAAGTTTACGTATAGTTAAGAAACAGATAATCGCTGTCATGAGTATTTTGAAAATGTTAAGTAATAAACAAGATGCTACAGAAAGAGAGAGAGAGTCGGACCGTTGACATGGACTTCACATGCAGTTATGAAAAAATTTGTGGTGGTCTGCATGGGGTAGTGGTCGAAGGGTTACTGGCTTCGACTGTACAGTAATTCTATAAGGTCTATGATTGTTGGTTCGAGACTAGCCGCTGTGACGTTCCCTATCCAAATTGGCAGTGTATATTCGCTTTGGTACAATTGATGCTCACTCATGTGATCGTAAAATTCAAGCTAAACCAGTAGCTACCGGATTCTGGCTATCCCTTTCCACAGTATCGATATAAATAATCTACGTAAACTGAGTAAAATGTTAAGTTCCCAGAGCCCTCACCCACTCGCTCCCCCAAAAATATATATTTTAAAATTAAAATTTCTCAAATTTATTCAATTAGGAATAATTTTTTTGTTGATATTACGAATTTAATGCACTTCTGTAAGACGTGAGATCAAAATTTGAACAACTTACAGAATGATAAGCAAGTTATATAAGTTTTTATAACGCTTAAATCACAATTTACCATAAAAATAGGTCAAATAAACAAGCTACCTATAAGGTATTGACAGCTGCCGTTTAGAATTTAGTTCAGTTTCTTACATTTCTGTTGTACGATTCGCTCTTTTTCTGAAGCATCTAATTGAAAATTCTAGGCAAAAGCGACTAGAACTTCGGTTGGTTCTCATTAAAAAAAAAAAAAAAAAAAAAAAAAAAAAAAAAAGGATTAAATCAAATTGAAAATCCATTTTTTTTAGATTAAAATATAAATATTAAATATGGCAAGACAAGAACTTGTATAAAATAAAGAAATTATAATTAAGTCATAAAAAACTGCCTGGTCTGGAAAACATGTTACTGTTGCTAATTACTTTGAGGCGTTGAAGAGAAAAAAAATAAATAAAATCAAAAATATAAAAATTATAATAAAAAAAAGAAAAAGAAAGAAAAAAATGAACAAATGAAACAGAAAAAAAAAGGTAACGAAAGAAAATTAATAATTATTGCAATTTGCATTAAACACCTTCCTACATTTTCTCAATGGAACGTAAATCGACGTACAATCGTAAGAGGAGAGTGAGGAATTCAAATTACTCAACCATTAATTACAATATGAACATTTTTCTTAATACTCTAAAATTATTTCAAAATGTGATGTCATTCGAACAATAAAATAACAAATTCAATTTTCAGTTTCAAAACTGAAATAATAAAATTAGATCTTTGAGATTACAAAATGTAGTTGGAGACAATTACAAGAAAGAAAGACAGAATCAAACACTGATCGAAAATTAAAGAGTAGGTCCAAAACTACGAGCATACTCCCACGAGTCAATCACGGCTCGTTAAAATAAGCAAAATATTCTAGGCCTAATCATTTTTTACCTGCAACCAAGTTCGCAAATTCTTCATTTTAATGAAAACTCTATTAGATATTTTCTCATTTTCACAATTTTGGTTAAAATCGCTCGACTTTTTGGCGCTTTTGGGTCACGATCGATTTTAGGAAGAATGGTCACAATGTAGAATGCTCATCGGAAATGGACAAGTGATGTTCAATTGGATCTGGTGTAGCAAAGTCTAAATTGAAATAGCTTCTTCTCACGTTTATGACTCTTGTCTACTAACTAGCTACCATCTAAGTAAGTCACCAAAAAAAAACAAAAAAACCGTATGTTGAACTGAAACTTTCAAAAGAATAAAGTTCTGTTTCTTTCATTTAATAATGAATACGTCAGCTATAAGACCGTTTCCCGATTTTTCTAAAAATTAAAATATTACCTTAGATGGTGAGTTCAAGATTATAAAACCCAATGAGTAACGTTCAATATGTACAATCAAAGAACAAACAACAGCACTGGTTGAAACCTACGAGTAGAAGTTTGTATTTAACCTAAACTTGAAAATAATTATTAAATAAAATTAATGTCATTAACTTCGTTTTTCTTATGTTATAAGTATGTACTTTCGGATAACTAACTCGGTAATATTAATTTTATTTCAAAATAACTTCGAAAATGAAATTAATTCGTTATAATCTTGGTTCCAATCAAAGTTACGGTTTTCAAATGAGATTTCTTTATTATAACAATCGGTTAACCAGTGATGTTTGTTGAACTGAATTTAATACAGTTACCTAAATTCCAAATCAGGCCGGTAGTCAAAAAACAATCACTTCTAAGTTTAAAATTTTAGGTTAGAGGAAAAACAGTTTCAGAATGATTTTTAAAAAGATTAAAATTTTCTGAAGGAAAGATCACTGAACTGAGCCAGTAATGCACTGACGTACAACAGGGAAACGACCATGCAGCTTTCAGTTTAGTGGGCTGGGTTTGTAGTCGGGTTATACAGCAGAGAATTAAATAAAGGATGCACGCCCACCTACGCGCTATTACGAGAGACGGCACCAATTTTGAAGCTATTGTCCGTACTCCTACAGTACCGAATTCGAATTTGCATGCCCCCAATTCTTTTTTTTTTCCCAAATAATTTAATTAAATGAATGAATAAATATAATTATTAATTCGTAGATAAAAATGAAACTGAAAATCGAACGGTTTTTAGGAATGGGAATATTTCGTCTTATTAGTAGTACTACTTTTCGTCTCGCGTGCGTCCTCTATTATATTTAGTACTCTGTGGGTGATACGAGTATTTCATCAACCATGAGTACATCAAATAAAAGATTCAGCCTAGAATAATTCATTAAAAGGAAAAGCAAAATATTGGGGAAAAACATAATGGCAACTTTGTTGAGATGCAAATCTATAGGAAGAATAATTACGCAATTATGCTAGATTCACTCACTACAGGAATATAATTTTCGGAGAAATTATAATTTAGAAAGTTCACTCATGAATTTGACGAATATATACAAATCAACATTTTTCCCCTCTGTCAGAAAATAAGAAAAAGTATCTCGTTTCGTTAACTTACACGAGTTTTATCAGTCATAAATTAATTAAATGAGGTAATCATGAAATATTGCACAACCACACAAATCGTACATAAATTTGATGCACTTGATTTGTTTTTGTTTTATGTTTTTTTTTTTGTTGTTTTCTTGTTTAAGGCAATGGTTGCTCCATGACTTAAAACCAAAAAGTAAATCAAAGAAATAGTTATAAACATAAAATAAAAAGAATCATTGTACTCACGAGTCGAAAAGAGAAAATGGAAGATATAAAAATTAAATATTGGTACGAAGCTTTTCAGTTAAAGGGGTTCTCTCCTCATACGCGAGTATTTTTCTAATTCAAAGCCATTCCGGCTGCCGATGCCCTCATGTTTGCAATGCCATCGAAATTTCTTTATGAATACCGGCTAATTCTTGAATACGAGCTGCTAACTGAGCGTTCAGTGTGTCAATTACCCGTCTTTGAGTTTCTTGAGCTGCTAATGCTGTTTCTAATTGTGTTTGAGCCAAACTAATTCCTGCCTGTAGTTCTGCGTTTTCTTGCACCAAAATCTGCAACGCAATAGAAAAATAAACGCTTGATCGAAACGCGTTTACAGAAATTAAGAAAATTATACTTTGCAACGATCTTCGTGAGTTTTTTGACTTTGTAATCGCTTAATGTCATCATCTTTCGTTTTCAACTCAATTTCCAACGTTTCCACTTTTAATCTCAACATACTTAATTCTTTACGAAGTTCAATGGCTCCCTCGTTTCCTCCAGCTGAGTATACTGCAAGAAGTGGTCAATATCACAATAAGACTAGGTGGCAATAAATGTAAAGTAAGATCATGATTGAGTTTACCTTTTGAAGCCTCTAAATCGATATATTTATTTTTAAGTCGCTGATTTTCCTCCTTATATGACTGAAGTTGCCTCTTCCACTCATCAACATTCGCAGTACTTTCTTGTAAGGCGCTGGTTAGTCTCAAATTGTTATTTTTCAATGTCTGAAGCTCAATTTCCCACTTTTTGGCATTAGCAGAACTGAAAAATCAAAATGAATTTTTTGGATGCCTTTTGTTTTTAATTGTATTTTAACACAGACGTACCTATGAGCTAACGCTAATTTTAGACGATCATTTTCATATTTCAGCTGAGAATCGCTGTTCGCAATAGTGGTAACTAAATTATTTGTATTTTGTGCTTGCCCCGACGGTTGCGATTGTTTGTGTTCAGATGAGTGATGTTTCGGACTTTCTGCCTGGAAGAACAATTATACAAGATCTTTTTCTAGACAAATCGTAACGATAAAGAAGATACACCTACTTGAGAAGTGGATAAAGACGTATTTCTTGGATGTGAAACTTTATTTAAATCCAGACTTTCATCAACTGGAATAGCGGTACTTGGCGGAGTCGTACCAGGTGTCGTGGCTTGTATAGTAGGAGGTTCAATCAAACCTGGATCGGAAAATGTAACTGATCTCGATGTGACAGGGCTTGCGTTAGAATTTGCACCACCAGCTCCCACTCCTGACGGGGTAGAACCGTTTGTTGCAGCACTGGCGGCAAGTCGCGTTGCTTCTTTGACTTCTTGGAATTTTTCTATGAACTGGAACAGACATTCTAGAGGTAACTCGACAATCTAATATCAAAAAATGAAGTAATTTAAATACGAAATACTTTATTTAATTCGAATTCCGAATTAAAGCCTAATCCGTAAATGGTATTAGCTCTTAAGTCAGACCACTGACCAAATTTTTGTGATGTTTTAGTGAAAGTCATGTTGGGCGTAACTGTGCTATTAATAATGGCCTGGAATAATTCAAATGTATATTGAATACATTTTGATGATAGAGTAGAGATTATAAATACAGAATCGTACTTTAGTTCCTTCGACGCTAATGATACGATACAAACTTCGTGTCGAGTCATAAAAGAATGAAACATTAATGGAAGCAGTTGATGCTGGTAGCCATGTTCTTTTGGTTTTCGGATCGATGTGAAACACATGAGCTTTGCATGTGAATATGGGCTGCTCTCTGAAATGATAGAATAAACAATTACTTGGCATTACTTCAAATTTTAATTAATTTGAAGGAAGAGAAATAGATTGCATTAAAAGTATTAAAACTGTCAGAAAACGGAGGATAAATTGATAATCTGAAGATATCGATTAAGGAATTAAAAACTGAAAAAAATCAATACTAAAGACTAAAACACCTAAGTAAACAACAAATCAAACTCACCCAACAGCTTCTTTTCCAGATGTCATAATGGATCGTTAACGAGTGCTAACTCTGCAAATGATCTATTACACTGAATTTAATAATAATTACATAAATTGAAACGAGTTAAACCAAAAAAATATTACAATTATCGAAAATTATTAGCTTTGTCAAGTTATAGATATCTTTAAAAAGCTGTTGAAGTTCCTTCAACTTTAAACTTTGTTTTTTTTTTTTTTTTACTACTCAATTGTATTTGACTTGTGACTGTGGGTTGGTCGTAAAGTATAGGTGCAGAATACAAAACCTTTGACTATATAGCTTAATGGACTGCTAGAACTGATAAGAAATACATAGGGTGATATGGAACACCGCTGAAGCCACTGTTAACAGGCGTTCTTTTTACGAAAAACGACCTTTGGTGATAAGTGAAAGTACAAACACTAGTGAAACTTAAAAGAATATCGTTCTCTCACTGCTTATATTGTTAGGAGTCACGAAAATATAACTGAATACTGTTGAGATTGTTAAAAATGGCTATTAATAACAATGAGGATCTTTCATTTGAGAGATTAATTTTCTAGTTCAATAAAAAACAATTGTTCTCGTCACAAAGGTTTAATTCCCATTAAACATATAACGCGGCCATGATGCCAAAGTAGATAGATAAAGCCTGGGTAGAATACCACAGGTGAAACGAACAACCACAGATACGAAAGAATGAATCGAATTACATTTACCGTTCATCACTCGTAGGTAGCGCTAATGTATGAGCGTAGTGAAGAGGTGACTGAACAACAAATACTGTTGGGATACGATTCCCTCACTACCTCACGAACATATAACTGTATACTAACCAACACTGCATGTAACACATTATTACATTTATTCTTTCTACATGTGGCGACACTGATCGCCAGTATAATATTCTTTCCTCCACTGCTCGACGGAAAATGTTCTCCGCTTGTCAGTCGTTGTACTAAAGTCATGAATAAATCTTTTTAGTGATAAATGTTCGTACTTAATTTTTCTTGGATGAAACGATCGAAACTCACCTCAACATGGTAGCCAGAGCTGCGTACCAATGAAAATAAGTGCGGGATTCGAAATGTGTTCGTGTTAATCGTGTAATTTGTCAAATGTAAAAAAGTTTTTGTGTTTCACGCAAAGTGAAAGGCTTAGTGCCGTGTGATACTTCCACGCAAAGTGGAAGAAAAGTTAAAAGTTCGTGAACGCAAAGTTCGGTTCCAGTGATTAAGGGAATTATCCTGGAAGATTGAAAAATCGTAAATCAAATGAATCAAAGGTAATAGTCAAAATTAATGAAAACGTCAGTGAAATGGTGGGCGCCAGTTAAAACGTCGAAGTCGAAAGTTTGGTGTAAGCAGATCAGGTACGAGAGAATCCTGTGGTTTGGAAAACCGGCTTGCAGAGTCAAAAACGGCTGGCAATTGTTCGTGCTGTGTTCTGAAAAGGAAATCGAGGTCAAAAAGTCAAAAGTCTGAAAGTTGCAGCGTCAGAAGTCAAAGTCAACATCGAAGCAGAATAGAAGAAAAACGGAAAAATACGAAAACCGAATCGAGATAAGTAAAATTTAAAATAATTAATTAGTAATCGGTGTAATTTTATTTCAAAATTAATAGTAAAAGTTCGAAATTTAAAAGACATAAAGTAAAACGTTCGGAATATTTTCCTGTTGACACTTAACCAAAATTAGAGGAAAGTTGAAACTTGAAAGGTATCATTGGTAACCTTTCAAACTTTATCTCGTTGGTCGAAAGTGGTCAAAAAAGGGAAATATTTGTTGAAAGAGATACATATTGAATTACAAAAGAAAAAATTATTGAATACCTATTGACTTCAGTGACAGATTTTTTCTGTTCACAATTTACAAAGAGTAATTTCAATCGACAATAAGATAATGAATTATTTCCTTTCAGCATTAACTTTTTGTATTCTGTTGAATAATTTTATCTTGAAATTTAATTTATGTTTTAATGTGTTCAACAGAATTACTTTCGATCTGAAACACAACCAAAAACTGAAACCAATTTTCGATTTAGAAACGTTTTGGCGATAACATACCAGAATTAAGATAGACTGAGAAGAAATTGAAACAATGGCGGAGAGATCAACTCATTGTCAGCGATAGTGTTCGTAAGAAATAATTAAAATACCAATTAATTATTAAGAATTATAATATAATATAATATTTGTATTGCATTCCCGATTGAGCGGCTGAGACCGTGTTTTGCATAATCGTGCGGTTGAGACCGTGTTACCCCTAGATTTAAGTGCTCGTGTTTCTGAGGTAGGAATTATAAAAACCCCCGATAGAAAATTTTAACAATATGTCACGTTTTGACACAAAAAAAAGTATTTGACGGGAGGAATTATGACGCCTGGAGGACCACGATGGTCTCCACACTTTATGCAGAGGGACTATACCCAATCATGCAGGATACGGAAACAGAGGTGCTATTTTTGGGTTTAGAGTTAAACAATTTTTTAAATCCTGAATCTAGTAATGCTAGCCCAGCAACTCGTATGACATATTTCCAAAATCGGGAAAAGGGAAAAGCCCTTATATATCAAGGATTAAACAACGAATTGATCGAAAGAGTTAAAGACCTCAAAACAATCAATCAAATCCTAAAAGTTCTCGATGAGAGATATAAAAGTTGCACACAGGTCACATACATCAACGCTAAACAAGCATTCCAAAGATTAAAATTCAATAGCGATGGGAATATGAGAAGTTATTTAGATGTTTTCTCGAGGTCAGCCCAAAAAATAAGGGATTGTGGGAAAAATCTGGATAAACAGGAGGAAATAGAACAACTCCTAATCTCATTAAACATGGACTACGAAATGACTAGGCTGGAGTTTAATACTTTAAGCCAGGAACAAAAAACAATTGAAACTCTCCACGCCATGTTAATCGAAAGGTCAGATAGGTTATATGACGAGAAAAAGTCAAAATATAATAATAATAAATTTCATAATTTCACAAATAATAATAAAAACCAAAGATTTCAATATGGTGGAAATTACAATAGATATAATAATACAAATAGAAATCTGAACCATAACCAAAACGTAGATCAGGGGAAGATGAAATATAATAATAACCAACAAAAAGAAACATCACAGTATAATAATAACAACTATGAAAATAAAAAATATGATAATAATCAAAACCAAAATACTTTGCCAAGTTCGAGTACATTAGTTTGTTTTAAGTGCTATGGCAAAGGGCACATAGCCAAAGTATGTCCGTCAAATAAAGAGGGTGTAAGACCCCAAAATAAATTAGATGGTCCTGCACAAAATACAAGATACGGACGAAGTAACACCAATAATAATAATAATAAAAACAAAAAAGAAAATGACATTCAGTGGTCAACGATGATCAGATATAGAGATCAAGGACCGAATAATAATTCAAATAATAAATTAATAAATCTAATAACATCAAAAGATATTAAACAGGAGTCAGAACCCAATTACGTTCCCCTTACTAAAAGGATTATGTTAAATGGTGGAGCTGTAGCTCACGTCATATCGGATCTGTCGAAGCTGTCCAACCCAATAATGTTAGAAAAACCTATTGAACGGAATGTGCAATTCAAGATACACTCTTAGTGGCCACGCATATAGGTACAATGTTTATCAGAGTAGAGAACTCAGAAGGCAACCAAAAAGTCATAAGACTAAAAAACGTACATTATGTACCGTCCCTAAATGTAGACCTGATGTCAGGGATCAAAATAACTGAGAATAGGGCGCTAGGAATAGATCAGAACTTCTCTGCAGCACATATATATGTCAGAGGAACAGATGAAGTAATTTTCTCTGCCCCAAAAATAAGGGGGGTATACATGGTTAAATATGAAATCGTACAGGAATCAACAGTTAACATAATAGAAGACGAAGATGAATTAAATAAAATATGTCCTTTTAAGAACGAGTCGAATAAACTGGCATGTATGCCTAATATAAATTCCCAAGATGAATGGATGGAATATGAGATAGAGGAAGAAATTATTGAGGAGAGTCAGAATGAAGTGGAAGAGAATATAGAAAACACAGATAATAATACACAAAATAATATAAATAATAGTAACTTAAATAATAATGACATAATAAATGTCAATGACGAATATAGTAATAATGAATCACATAATAATGAGATGAATGAAGGTGATATAGAACCAAATGAGGATGTAGGCGTGAGTAATAATGATATAATAAATAATAATAATATAATAGATAATAATCAAGAAGTAAGCCAGGATATAGAAAGGCCGAAAATAGATAAAAAAATGATATGGCATAGGAGATTGGGACATTTGTCTGGTAAAAACTTAAAGTTGTTAACAAAAGTATCAAGGGGTATTCCAAACGGGATTACGTTCCGCGATGACGAATTTAGCCTTTGCGATATATGTGTAAAGGCTAATTCCAAAAGGTTGGGACATAGTGGGAACCGAACTAGACCCGAAAGAAAATTGGAACTCGTTTCATCGGATACTATGGGCCCCTTTTCACCAGGAATATACGGTGAAAAGTACGTTTTAATATTCGTGGATCATGCCACAAAGTATACGTTTATCTCTACCATTAAGAAGAAATCAATGGTTTGTGAGGAATTCAAAAAATTATATATGAAGTTGAAGTCGAAATTCCCAGATCACCCCATAGCCACCTGGAGATGTGACAATGCAAGGGAATACCTTGACTCAAATATGAAAACTTTTTGTGAGGAGAACGGTGTGAACCTTGAGCCTGTCATTCCGTATTCGCCAGAGCTCAATGCAATGGCTGAAAGACAGAATCAAACGATAATGGCTAGAACTAGGGCCATGCTGTTCGACTCCGATTTAAACTTCAATTATTGGTCATTGGCTGTTTTGACAGCTGTTTATAACATAAACAGAAGCCCAACTAGGGCCAATAAAGACAATAAAACCCCGTTCGAAATGTTTTATGGCACAAAGCCTGATTTATCGAACATGAGAGTTTTTGGATCTCTCGCATTTAGACACATCCCCATAGAAATCCGTCAACAGCAGGCTACAAAAAATAAAAGAAATAAAACCAATGTAGAACATCCGAAATTAACACAAAGATCTGATAAGGGTGTATTCGTGGGATACACGAATAGTGGGTACTGTATAAGGAACACGTTAATAAACAAATCGCATGTCACTTGCGATGTTAGATTTGATGAAACGAGAAATATCACAAAAATAATAAGTAAAAATGATAATAATGATACTATATAGGGAAATGATAATATAATAGAAACCCCTGTAATATTAAACCTATTTAAATCAAGATATAAAAATTACATTGAGGACCACATCCCTCAAAGATGGGAGGATGTCGACAATAACCCTTTTAGGGAACAGTGGCAACAAGCTATAAGTGACGAGCTGAAATCATTGTCTGATATGGGCGTATGGGAGGTAGTACCCAGGGAAAGAAATGTGAGGTTAGTAGATACAAAGTGGTGTTTTACCACAAAGCCCAACAATCAAGGCGTTCACATACCGAAGGCCAGATTGGTTGCAAGGGGTTTCAAAGATCTAACCCACTATTCTCTAACTGAGACATATGCCCCAGTGATCCAATATTGGCTTATAAGATGGATACTATCAATCACAAATAAATATAATCTAAATATTACGCAGTTCGATATAAAAACAGCATTCCATAACTCGGAAATAAAATATCCCATTTTTATATCTAACCCCAAGGGATGCCAACTGGGCAAAAATAAATGTCTAAGACTAATTAAGTCAATATATGGACTGAAAACGTCTTCCAAAAGTTGGTATGACCTGTTGAATTCGACGATAATACAAGCGGGATTTATACAATCTAAAATAGATAGATGTCTATATGTAAAAAAGGATGATACTGGTGCAATGGCATTATTGATAGTCTATGTGGATGACATGTTGTTGGCTAGCAACCACGACGAGTGGACACAAGACTTGATAAGTATCTTCAAGAAAAACTTTACTTTAAAAATAGAAGATAACCCTACCTTTTTCGTGGGATTCGAGATAAATAGAGACATAATAAAAAAAGAAATAATATTAACACAAAATAGATACATAGATAAAATATTAAGGAAGTTTGGTATGGCGGAATGTAAACCGTCAACCACACCGATGGAAACGGGGCTTAAGATAAAGAAGCCAACAAATGGATTGGATGACACTGAATATAGGGCCATGATAGGGAATTTGCTATATGTGGCAAGACTCACCCGCCCGGACATTGCGTTCGCCGTCAACTATTTGTCACGATTTCAGGCATCCTCCAATAGTGAAATAAAGAACTATGTTCGTCGCATAATTAGATACCTTAATACAACGAGGGATTTCTCTTTAGTATTCCACTCGGACCAAACTGAAATTAAAGCATTTGTCGATGCGTCGTATGCACCCGACGTAGACGATTCACCCGTAGATATAAATAATCTGGAGAAAGGGTGCTCCACCACTGGCTATATGATTTTCTTAAACGGAGACTTGTTGAACTGGGCCGTTCACCGGCAAAACTCGGTTGCAACGTCGTCAACTGCAGCCGAACTAATTGCTTTGAATGACGCACTGGACGATATATATGTGATCTGGAGACTTACTGAGAGCGTTTTTTCTGTAACCGACTCAGTGCAAGTGTATGAAGATAATATATCCGCATCACGCATTGCATCTGGGGGAGGCCAGAAATGCTCCAGGTCACTAGCGATCAAATGCTATGCAGTTTTAGAAGCATTTCAAAATAAGTTAATAATGTTTAACGATATTAGGTCATCTGATCAGGTTGCCGATATTTTAACTAAGGCACTTGATCGGAAAACTTTCCAAAATATTGTTATGAGAATACTCCGGACAAGTCAACTTTTCGGCCAATAGTCTTAATTGACTCAAGCCTCAAAATTTTTCGTTTTTGGTTTGGACTGCGGATGGGCGTCGGTCTTGTAGCGCCTATCGTAAACCGAGCGATCCATATTTTGTTTCACAATTCATTTCACAACATACAATAGGTTCCCCGTAGCTGCTCTGCCTCTCTTACTGGTATCAGCATCCCCTAATATATACAATTGATTCCCACAATAGTACAATCATATTAAAATCCCACGTGACTAGTTATGGGGACATATATATATACATAATAATATTTTTTTCTACAGCTGACGATGAGGAGATATTGATCTCTCCAACCTACCAATTTTCCATATTTTTAAAAAAACCAAAATCACACAATAATTATAAGACATGACACTATAACATAAGGTTATATATATACCTCATGTTAACTTTACACAATATATTTAAGATAATACATTATGACAATATATGAATCCATACACATTTATTATAAAACATTATACTAGTCAACGACATATTTTTTTTGATTGTTTATTATACCATTTTTATATATATATAATTTTTTTTCTTATATGACAACTACATGTAATAATTTTTGACTGCTTTTGCTTATTTCTTGTTTATATTTTGTTTTAAATACATGCGATATGTGACACTAATTCACATATATGTTCGTTCGTCCGTTTTGAATCGCAGGGGGGTGTTGGGATACGATTCCCTTACTACCTCACAAACATATAACTGTATACTAACCAACACTGCATGTAACACATTATTACATTTATTCTTTCTACATGTGGCGACACTGATCGCCAGTATAATATTCTTTCCGCCACTGCTCGACGGAGAATGTTCTCCGCTCGTCAGTCGTTGTACTAAAGTCATGAATAAATCTTTTTAGTGATAAATGTCCGTACTTAATTTTTCTTGGATGAAACGATCGAAACTCACCTCAACAAATACAAATTCAATTTTCACACAAAGTACCTTTTTTGAAAAGTAACGCCTGCATTCTTTGGCTTCAAGATTTTATTAGTTCTAGCAGTCCATTAAGCTATATAGTCAAAGGTTTCACCTGTGGTATTCTACCCAGGCTTTATCTATTTACTTTGGCATCATGGCCGCGTTATATGTTTAATGGGCATTAAACCTTTGTGACGAAAACAACGTTTGTTTTTTATTGAACTAGAAAATGAAAGATCCTCATTGTTATTAATAGCCATTTTTAACAATCTCAACAGTATTCAGTTATATTTTCGTGACTCCTAAAAATATAAGCAGTGAGAGAACGATATTCTTTTAAGTTTCACTAGTGTTTGTACTTTCACTTATCACCAAAGGTCATTTTTCGTAAAAAGAACGCCTGTTAACAGTGGCTTCAGCGGTGTTCCATATAACCCTATGTATTTCTTATCAGTTCTAGCAGTCCATTAAGCTATATAGTCAAAGGGTGAAACAAACAACCACAGATACAAAAGAATGAATCGAATTACATGTACCGTTCATCACTCGTAGGTAGCGCTAATGTATGAGCGTAGTGAAGAGGTGACTGAACAACAAATACAAATTCAATTTTCACACAAAGTACCTTTTTTGAAAAGTAACGCCTGCATTCTTTGGCTTCAAGATTTTATTAGTTCGAGCAGTCCATTAAGCTATATAGTCAAAGTACAAAACACGAAAAGCGTCTGGTGGAAGCTTCGACCATATACTAGATGGACGGCGCAAACTGATAAAATGCTGAAGGCAACCAAATGAAATGTACATTTCATTCAAAAGTTCCTTCTCTTATCAAACTGTACTTTTCACAGAATTCATTTACAAATTCAATTTGATTCGTCGTTAAATTAATTAGGATTCAGTTATGAATCGAAAAAAATTAACCTAAAATATTAAAAAGGAATAAATTACGCTATTTAATTCTAAAAACACTTTCATTTTGTAAAATGACAATGCAAATCTCTCCAAATTATTTAATTAATTGATGTATGATATTTGATAAATCCTGAAAAAAGGGAACTTTTGAATAAAATGTACGCCTTTATGATGTCTCCATATAAGCCTTTGACTATATACATACTGGACTGCTAATACTAATAAGAATAACACAGAGTCTAATGAACAACCGGTGAAGTTGAGTCAGACACCCGTATCACCGTTCAAAATGTTAGTTTACTGGTTTGTCGTTGTTGATACGAAATCCCACCTCATCTCATTCTTCATCATCATCATCATCACTATCACGCTATATATATATGTCATATGTACTGTGAGAATTATAGCAAATTAAATTATACTCGTGACTATTATTCTCACGTATCATTTGTGGTGGCAACACTGTTTATATATTTTTGTGATCTGTGATTTTTAGTGTTTTGTACCTGACTGTGATATGTTGTAATCATACGCCTCTAGTCGCTTTTTGTTATTGATGTTGTTAACAACTCCACTACTCTTAATGTGGAAATAAAAGTTCGTAATTAGTGAATCTTGTGTCTTTATTTATGTGTTTGTAATGTGTGTGTCTAGTCTCTGTTCGATGTCGTTTTTAGTTTAGGTTCGTTTCATAGGTTTTTAGTCGTCTCGATCCGTTGATTTCTTCCTCAACTTCTCACAGGTTATGGGCCCAGATACCTGGATGTCAACGTGGTCGCCATTGTCATAGTTCGTCAATGTT
>WOFM01000383.1:21304-133436 GCA_011428145.1 Ericerus pela
TCAATTACAATTCAACAAGCAAGACTATCTGTTCACTAGAGACTTCTACGAGAGAGGTTCCAGGTACTTAGAAGTAGCTGTTGGAGAACTGAGCTAAACTGAACAGAACTGAACAACTATACAACTGAATCGAGAGATTATATACTCGTTCAGGGTATGAAAACGTACGTGTCGGATAGGTAAAGTGAAGTAGGGTGTTGTTATTATAGGGCTGTGCTGACTCGTCGAGTACTCGAGGGACAGGTACAACCAGGTCATAAATATACAGGAGGTATATCTGTATATGTAAAATTAAATACAAATAATTTGGTGGTTGTTTATGAAGAGTAATAGGAAGGTGATTGTTGACAAATATCAATGTTTTTGGTATTTGGAAATGAGTGAACGAATATGTTCGTCATTTCTCAAAATAGACGAAAATATACGTTACAATATTGTGGTAATAAGTAGATATCACCCCTTACACTCCTCCCGGGTAACATGATTCGTGAAAAAATATTTTATATTATCGATGGTGGATACGTATGATAAAGAATACTTTTTTTCTGTTTTTCTCCAGCCGCGAAATAACCTATGGGATATTTGTTGCGACTTGAGACCAATACAAATCGTTATTTGCTAAGGTTTTCTATGCCCTTATTCTTTCCGTTGCGTTTATTTTTTCTTTCTTTCTTCCTTCCCCCTTTTTTTTTTTTCTCCTCTCAGAAACTACAAAAATGAAATTTTTATTAAAAATCGATAGACCGGCAAAAAAAAAAAAAAAAAACGAAAAAAAAACACCATTACAACCGGAAATTTCTTCGACATAACTTCGTAATTTTGGATTTACATCTTTCTTTTTCACTTCTCTCTCACTCGTACACGCTCTCAGCCTCTCTGCTCCACTATTTGCTCGGCAAAACTAACACACTTAGTGCTCCAGACGGGAAATAGGAGACTGTAAACTTCTGCCGAGACGCAAAAATTTACCTGTGCTTTAAAAGAAAAAAAAATATCATAACAAAAAACCGATAGTGCACCTCCATATTTTCAAAACGTCTATCGAATTTATAACTTGGGTATAGTAGTTTGCCCTACATTTGTGCTCCTCATACGCGGTACCCAGGTAGAGGTTTTATATATATATTCGAGGTCAAATGAATTCGGGGTGTAATTTCGCGAAAGTACTTTTTTTCGCGACATTAAAGTGCGAATGAAATGAGAGAGAAAAAAAAAAGAAAGAGAGGAAAATGGAATAAAGGAGGATGAATACTGAAATACCTACACCGAGACGTTTAACTTGTCGACAGAAAAAGCTTTTACATGGGTTTACAACCTCGTATTTATAAGGTAAAATGATTTTGATTGTAAAATCAATATTCATTTTTTTTCTCACGTGGGCTTCGACTACGTTACCATTTTAACCGGCATCTGGAGAATATACAATTTATGTCAGAGTGGGGTAGGGGGACAGTCGGAATTTGGTGGCCAATGGTCGACCAGCACGAATTTTTTCGTCGCACAAAGGGGCACCAACAGAATTGAAACGAAAAAGCCCCCATTTTGGGTCGGGAATGTGGCACCAGCCCATATCGAACTCGTAATCTTTCGATTGCAAAGCCGAGCACCTGTTACAGACCACACTTTCGAAAACTCGCCAGAATAAGATCAGCGATCGGATCCCAATGACTAATATCATTTGGTATCATTTGACATTAACCAAAACGTTTAGCTGAGAACCTACACGCCAGATATTAGGCAGCAGGCAGATGTCGGAATTATGACAACTTAAAACTGAACCCAAACTTTTTAGTATCTTCGATGGGATCCCAAATTGCAACCGTCCCCGAGAATTGCACCCGTCTAGTTGAGGTTTGGTTTAGATAAACCAGTTTTTTTGGCAAGTCGGTATATAAAATTTATATAGTAGGGAGGATTATGAAATTTCGAAGTGTGATACAGCAGACCAACATGCAAATTATATTAGTAACAAAGTATATACTAAGAAGGTCCGCTATTAACAGCATGAACGATCGTATCATTTTGCAATTTTACTTTCTCAAACCTACTCGGGCTCAAGTATAAGAATGTCAGGACCCGAAACTTGTATCGCTTTCTGGGCCTCCTGGTAACTTTTTTGTTCGTTGGTGAGCGTGGACCAGTAGCACAATACGCACTCCCTCCAATGCTCAGGTTCCAGTACAACTGTACTCCTGGAATATATGCGCACGTCTACCAACTGGTGTACTCAATATCCATTACTACTGGACTGTCAATTCCTGTGGTTGGAAACTAGATATCATCTGCAAGAATAAATCACAATTTTTTCCTCGGACATACTAATGCCTCCACCCTTTTTTGGCAATTCTGATCCAAAAAACAAGTTGTAATTTTGAATCATTCCCCCCCCCCAAAAAAAAAAACGTACCAGATTTGTCACTACCAGATCATTTTTAATTTTCTATTCGACTTAATTTCTGCAATCCAAAAGAACTGCGACATACTGTCTCAGAGACGTTCCTTCGACAGACTCGTTGAGCTCCATGGAGAGTCTAGAAACCAATATGTCAAATAATGAACAAATTGATTTCGAAGCTGTTTTGGTTTTTGATGGATTTTTTCTAAAAATCGAATATTCTCGGATGGTTACTGTGACAAAATAAGAAGAAAGTATGGAAGGAGGCGTACACCACTTTTGGTCCCACTATTCGCAGTCCATTAGTTCTATACCGTACCTATAAGATCTGTTTGATGTGGAAAAATGTGCGTAATTTTTGAGCACTTTTTAATATCAGGCAGCTCGGTTCAGAAAAGTGTGGAACCAATTCTCTAATGAGGCTGTTCGATTTTTCGAGTCATTAATTTTTAAAATTTCTTCACTTCATACACTTCGTCCAGAAATAAAGCTTTAAAAATAGCATTTTTTTGCCGTATTGGGCATAGCTACGGTCAAATATCATACCCTTTTCCTAGGAATTGCTACGTAACGTTTCTAATTCGAATAGCAGTACTTTTTTGGGGTAAAAAAGTATGTAAATGCCACCGAAGAATCATCGATATTTCCAGAATAGTTACACGTGGCATTGATTTTTTTCGTTTAGACACGTAAAAACATTCACCTCCAGTCAATCTTGAATGCGTAATAAATTGAAGGTTAGCCTTCGTTCCAAAGACAGGTTTGCCACCATACCAACGTTTCAAACACTCATCGTCCATCATCCATAGAGCAGCTTTTACAGCGTCGTGCAGTTGTAAAATCGCAAGCCTAAACAAGAAAAAACCAACAATGACGAGAAAATTTTTTCGAATAAAATTTCGACGAGTCTACGGCGCGAAAGGGGAGAGGAAAAAATTGTGTAAAATCGAATCACCGATATGAAAACGTTGTGCGACGGAAAACATTTGGACATTATTCAGAGGGGCGAGAAACGGTCCACAAAATGGGGTGGGGGGTGGTTTTGTTTCTCATGAAAGTAGAATACGGCCAGAAAGTAGAGAATTCAGTGTGTGCGTGTGGCACACCAAGGCGCACGTGGTTTTCGTTGCTTTTTCGTTATTTTAGTTGATTGTTTTTATTTTTTATTTTTTTCGGTTCACACTCACTGAAATAAAATGATAATATCATTATACCAATTTATTTCATTCGTTTGGTTTTTCTTTAATTTTCAATTTTCGTTCATAATTTTTTTCTTAATTCTATTCTTTTCGGTAACCATGTTGCACTAATTACAATTTGTTTTGTTTCCAGTTTTTTTTTTTTTCGTTTTTTTTTTTCGTTTTAATTTTATTGCACGCATCAGATAATTTTTTTTTTTTATGATTTCCGTGATCACAAAAAATTTTTATTTAAATTTTTATTTCCCATTGATTTCGTGGTATTCTTGATGTGTGTTGATGTGTGTATGAAAAAATATCGAATGCATGTTACGTAGAAGGCAGCATGTAATTTTGAGTCTACGAACAGCATGCAACCACCATCACAATTTGTAGTGAGTATGGCTTATTTTTTTTTGTTTTCATTTTTCGGTTTTCGAGGAAAAAGTATGGCTACGAGGAAACTATATTTTTGCGTAAAAACCATAAATATGCATCGTAAGCAAGCGTGCTTTGGTCGGGAGAAGTAAAAAAACAGAAGTGCCTCATGCCTTTTCTATAAGATTGATTTTCAATTTAAAAACAAAAATATAATTTGTCAATTATTCATAATTTTGCAAATTAACCCTGAAATTTAGGCTAAAAACTATGAAAACATTCATTCTATCTGAAACCAGCATAAAATGATCACCTTTCTTAACAGAAAGTTCCTCACCATTTTTTTTTTTTTTTTTTCATATTTTAAAGCTTTTTATACAACAATTTTTGAAATGAGAAAAAAATAAACAGAATTCGACAATTAAGTATCTGCCCAACGCAGAGGTTAGATACTCAACCTTTTAATTGAAATGCTGTACGATCAAGATGAGTCTTCAACAAAAATACCGAACCCAAAATGGCGGGATCTGTGGCAGTGGCGTAACGAGCCCTAAATTTTTAGAAAACATACAAAATTAATGGATTTTCAACGGGGGAATATACAATATCTTACTAAAATCGTAAACAAAAATTTTCAACAATTCGCAATTTTTTTTTTCTGATTATGCCACTGATTTTTAGGTATTCTTTCGAATGATTTGAACATATTTGGACGAACCGACTGCGGTCGCTGTACTTCCAATTGTTTACTCGAGGCAATAATCTTTCAAGTATTGCACAAAATAAAAAGCTCTTATTGTTTGTGGTTCCTCCCAACTTCAGCCAAAACTCTACTTGCAGCTAATACAGATGGCGAAAATGAAATTAGCGACAGTTTTGAGAGTCGATCAAATAGAACGATTTTTGATACACTTATCTGTAACGCGTTGAAATGTAGTAAAATCAAATCATCGAAAACGCCTTCAGATAGAATTTCTCGTACAATTTACATATGGGTAGATAGCGAATTTCTTGAAGACAGAATAATGTTAATGAGAAGAAAGTATAAACTCAACGCTGACATTATTTAACGAAAAAAGTAGGTACTTAAGCATTTTAATACAAACAACGGTATAATTCAAAATATTCTGAATTAACCTACTCTCCATTCTCCCAAGTTAAAGAAGCATCGAAGTTTCGATTATCTTCGGCAAAAGAAAATGAGAAGACACCTGCAAATAAAGGTTGAAAAATAAAAATCCATTTTTAAAATATATTATTTCATACTTACTTATCGCTATCAATGCATTGTTAAAAAAATTTCTGTAATTCGCCCACAATTTCAGTAGCAGTGTTTCTTTTTTCTATCCGCTGAAATTTGAGCGCTAGCAACTGAGCCTAATTTTGAGTCGCTTTTCATTGCATTTTTGAGACGCGATGACACAGCTAAACATACGTAAGTATCGAAAATAAACGTATCTTCAAGAAATATAGGTACCTCTTAATATACATTTCGAGGTATGCATGAAATTATAAAACTGATTTTATCGTCGGATATTTACTTTTATTCTTTTTCTTTAAATCAAGCGGTAACAATAATTCTCTTTTAAACGTGAAAAAATTGCAAAAATTTCAGATGAAAGATAAATATCAGGGTTCGAATGCATCTCTGCGATTTTCAACCACCTTCTATAATTTTCCTGTTTCAGAAATATTCACAGATGTTCGCTGCAGAAATAAAAAAATATGTATATACATATAAAAATTCAGAAACTCGATCATAAGTTGGTAATTTTTTTTTCTAAATAATGAAACATTAAACGAAACCTACGTCGAGTGTATCTAGTGATGGATCACAATGCAAAAAAACTTGTCCATAAAAGTAAAAAATCATGAATAATTCATAATTAAGCATCGTTAACTTACAAAATACTTTTCACGCAATATAATTATTACAATCGATAATATAATTTTCCTCAAGAGGAAGTTTGACTCTTCAACCAAAATAATTATTATCGACGCCTTCCTTTTCAAAAACAAAATTAAAATATTTTTAAGGCATCAACTTATTTTGGTAAAACACAAATACAATTCGCTATTTTGGAGAAGACACACAACACAAACGATGTTCCGAAAAATTTTGAAATAAACTTAAAAGTAATCAACAAACAAATATTATGCTTTTCATCGTACGCAATTACCTGGTAAATAAATAACTTTAATTGACATAAAAGGGGCAACAACGAGCCGACAGAGCGCATTTCCTTCAGATTTTCCGTTATTGTTCCTTCAAACAACTGAATAAAATTCTTCAACCACTTATAATATCTTCTATCGACCACACATCAGATATCAGCGTATATTTTGGTTGTTCTCAGGTATGGCACCATTCACGGACCGTATTAATTACAATCCAAAAATGTCCCTCGAAAATGATTCCACATCAAACGACTAAATTGCTTCCATCAGTTTTTACAGCAACAATTAAATTTAAGAATGGAACCAGAAACAAAACAAAAACTTAACAGAATTCACGTTTATGATAAACTTCTTGGTGAATTGAAAATTATTATTTACTTCCCGAATTGTTGTACGAATATAATTTCTAGCACATCAGTATGGAATTCAGAATGTTGAAAAGTTAGACATTATGAAGAAGAAATTAAATTCACGACTTTCCTTCTAAAATTGTCTCCAAAGACCATAAATTCTTGTATTACGATGACACTTTTCTAGATTTTTCATAATAAGTAATTATTACGGAAATTAATACATTATTATTTCTTAATGTCAAAAATTTCCTGCACTTATGCTATAGTTTGTCACAAATTTTTTGAGGAATCAAACAAATCCGCACTATCACACAGTTTTCTATACACTTACCTACATTATGAACTGAAGTTGCTTTTTTTTTTTGTCGCGGTATCACGCCTCTCCCATTTATTTTAACCTCATATAAGTGCTTATCCTTAAATGGTTTCTGCCGAGTTTCATCTCGAAGCTCCATTCTGAAAGCAGTAATCGAGTTCGAAAGCTTCACTTTGGAACTTGTTCTTTTCAGAGTTAATTATCAATTCTACCCAATAATTTTTGTGGCGTTTTTGTGTACCTTCAATTTTTATTATTTTTTCTTTCTCATATTCTTCACTGAATTTTCTTTAGTCTTTTATTTTTTAATACCTAGCAACATGTTTTTACGCGCACACATTGTCGATAGTTAATATCGGAAAATTTTTACACTGTTTTAGAACGAACCCCAATACCGTGAAGTTTAAAATTTTCAATGTCAAAAAAAATTTTAATTTCATTTGTAAATCTACCAAATAGCAATAAATATGGGCTATACCAGTTGAAAATAAGGAGAATAAAAATTTTTTCTTAACTAATAAAATGAGCTGTATTCTATTTGAATAAAGGCCGAACCTAGTTCTTGAAAGAAGCGGATTTTATTGTCAGACTAGACCTCTAGAAATAAGTAAGTTCCGAAATAGTTCGGCCCTTTTGGACCTAACTCAGTGTGCAAGTTCCGAGGATAAGTTTTCCTCTAACAATGATGTGGTCGTATTCTTATCACAAAAGTTATTTTAATAATTGTTCTATTTGTCGATATTTTTTTTAGAATTTTAATTGCTCGAACGTACTCTGAACTAAAACTTGAATGACTGAAATGAAAACTATCTTTCCCAAAAATAATCGAGACTTAATACTTTGAGAATAGCTCGAGAACGCGCTTTTTTTCACCAAAAAGAACACATCTATGGTAGGTATTCTTCCGTAGTCAAACCATTCTTCCCACAAAATAACGTTTCTAAACATTAATTGGTTTTGAACTTTCAATTTTCAAGCATTTTATGATTAACATTGAGTCACTGCGGTAAGTGGCAACGATGCACACATTATAACCAATGTGATAAGATCCAAATAAATTTTTTTTAAATTCCAAACTTGAATGTTCCGCTGAAAAACAATAAATTCATTTTATGAAAACATAACCACATCAATCAATACAATAATAATTTTGCAAAAACAGAAAAAAGAAAGCATAACTAAGAGAAATTTTTCCATACAACCACATCATGAATTTATAATTTTATATTTTCGCAGTTTTTAAACGATAGATTTTCATTAATTTTATGGGAAGTCAACTGTTCCGAGAAAGAAAAAAACAGACCTATGACTTGGAGTAAGGACGTTCTATGCCATTATTAACGATAAAATACATATAATTCGCAATACGATGGGAACGTGGAGAAGCAACCAGTTTGACAGGGACTTGGAAAAATTTCCTTCGAAGGGACGAAGACGACTTACTTTCCTAATAATCATGATTCCATTTCTCAAAATGATATTTCAATAATCCCAATATGTAAAGGTTGAAATTTTTCAAACCCAATAAAGGTTCAGGGTTGAGAGAGAAATGACATCAGTAAATTTCACGACGATGTTATATATCTGAGTAAATTGAAAATGATTCTGTTATGAAACGAACAAGGGGTGGCCACAGATAATTTTAATTTATCCGAAAAAACAGACAACCGATAATTTTTGGATAAAATTATACGTTATTCGAATAACAATACTTTAAGTTATTCTTTATCCGTTATTTGAACAATAAATTACAGAAAACTGAGTATTCGTTGTCCGAATAAACAATTATAACTTACCAAACAAATAATTTATCGAATGATTTTCGGATTATATTTTGCTTCCTGAATTATGAATTATCACCAATTTATCATTGTCATTTTGTGAATGTCAAGTATGAGTACATATCTACAATTTACAAAGTAAGTACTGAATGTGTACTATACATACTGAGTACTGATAATATGACATATTAAGATGTAATATAAGAATAATAAGATATAATATGTAAATCCCCTTCAATTTTGAAATTAGATCAGGTCAAAGAACTTTTTTTATTCATATTAAGGTACACTGGTCTAGCATAGTGCACAAATACAGCATAGGTTAATGTAGTGTAGGCTACTCAAAAGTTTCTTTTCTGTAAATTTTTTCAACTAAAATAAAGAAAACACATTATTTGATAAAATTTGAAAAAAATCATTCATTTTTCAATATTTTATTCTCAACTTGATAATTATTCAGCTCTAATTCTCTAAAAATGACTGTTATCCACTCTAAAACTAATCAACACGAATCTTGTAAATTATTTAAAATTATCCGAAAATTATCTGAAAATTATTTGGTTTTTTAGGGGAAAAATTATCCGTTATTCGATTACAAATATCCAGATAACTTTATTTATCCGTCACCAGTTACAGCCAAAACCAGATAACCTTATCCGTTATTCAAATAACAAAATCATCATCCGTGCCCACACCTGGAGACAAATGAAATGTAATCGCGAGCGTGATATCTGTGACGTCATCATATGGGTAATTTTTTAGGCAAAAATTATATGCGATGTCATACATACAAGCATTGTAAATATTGTATTTCGAATTCAGGTTTGTTGGATAAAGCAAAAAATGCCAAACTTCAACTTTTTTTGAAAAATTGTCTGATCAAATTTCTAAAGGTGCGACAAGAAAATTTGGTAAGACTTTTAGATTAAGCTAAAAAAAAAAAAAAAAAAAAAAAAAAACTAGCGAAAACACAGTTTTCCTTTACATTATAATCATCTCTAATGACAATTTAAGCCCTATCCATTTGGCAGTTTTCTCAAAACAATGAATACAAAATTTTCTTAATCTGTTTTTTTATTTGGACTTTTCCTGTAATTCACCGGATTAATGCGCACGAAACTTATACGAGACTTGTTTTTATATAAAAACTACTTTCCGTGAAAATTTCAGCTTCATATTATTTTTAATTTTTTGGAATATCAAGGAAAAATAATTTTTCAGGAAATTTTTTTTTGTTTTCCAATTTTTTGAAAAATTACTGAATCAATAGAGAACAAACTACAATCATACACGTGCTTATAAAGAATATCTCGTAAAAATTTTAGCCGTATCTCTTTTATACTTTGTTCAAAACCCTGAATAGAATATTGGGGGGGACACATATATATATATTACACATAATTACATACATTTAAAAAAAATTATGTAAAAATAATAAAATTATGCCAATCTTTTTTTTCTTCAAGAGACGTATAATTTCAACTTTAATGGATATCCGTCATTGACGACATACACAATGTTATAAATATATTACATATCGTCAATGAATTAAAGCCTAAACAATGCGAATAAATAGGACAGAATTGTTGTGGCAATGCAAAAAGGTATTCCTAATAGGTATGTCGATAATTTAAAAAAAGTAATGACGTATAAATTGTGCGACTCATTTCTGAGGTAAATTTTATATCGGATAGATTTCTTGAGCCATTGAGTTCAAATTAATGATTGAACTCAGACAATCCGATAACTATTTTAAAAATAGAATAATATTATGTTAAAAAATGAATTTTTTATTAATACGCTTTCATAAGAGTATAAAACGTTATTAAGAACAAACAAGAGAATAGCACCGAATTATAGCTGGTAGCAACCAAACTAATAAAAACGACTCCAGTGGTCTGGTATCGAACTATGTCATGTTAATAACTGCAGTAAAAACGTATAAAAATAAAAATAATCACTGTCGAAACTTTCTTAAATTTTCTAATAATACCTTTGATAATTTATTTGATGATACACGGTTACAAAAACTGAAAATAATAGAAAAGGAGTGGTAAAATTTATATCCAGTATTTACTCGCAGTAATTATGAAAATTATTAATTTGATAATATATTAATAAATAAAATTATATTGAATTAATGAACTTTTTGAATAAGTTTTTGAAATAAATTTTATTTATAGCTTTGTTTTAAACAGATGATCTCAGGATTTTGAATTATCTATGGATGAATTAGCATATTATATGTAACTTCATATATCACTTCCATTTGGTAAGGATGCTGCCATTGACAATGTTTGATGGAAAATGATTGTGACAGTGAAAAAATTAATTTCCCTTTTATTCATTTTCAATGACTCACATTCTCGCATAATTGCGAAACGTGTTAATTGTTTTTTTTTTTTTTTTCAAGGCTATCGAAAAAGAACCATAATTCAACGGAGATTTATTTCTTTAAGTTATTGGACTGAGTCATGATTTATTATTTATCTTTTAATTTTTCACAAATAATTAACTGAACTTAAGTTCCACTAATGATTCAACACGAAGAAAATAGATCTTGTACTTTCCCAAGTTTCACCGATAAATGAATCATTGATGACAAAGTGAAAGAAAAAAGTTTTATTTTGATCTCACGAAAAATTCATTTACCACTGAATTAAAACACATATACCTACGGTACACCAAACTTGACGAAGTACAAACTTATGTTTATAAAATCAGTCCTAAATGAAATGCAAAAAACTGATAAAAACAAATCGAATCTTCCTTCTTCAAATTCCGAAACTTTCCAAAGACAGAAAAAGCTCAACTATAAATATTAGGGTCACAGACGGAATAAATGTCTCACGATCCAAAACCGACCACTGACATTAAAACTTGACATCAAACGAAGATACGATTTTTTAGGGCCAAAATACAAGAACTTTCAAATGATATTTCTTCACAATCAAAACAAAATGGACCATACTCATTTATACGTTTATAAAATACAAATCCATTGAAAAATTACACTCGCCGTTGACCGAACAAATGAATTAATAATATTTATGAAATAAAAATACGCAATACCGAGAACAAAAAAACGATTTCATTTTACGATAAGACTGAATGCCACTCCGATCACAGATTGGCTTCAAAGTCGGGGGAAATTATTGATTTTCCTGTCGCCGCCGTCAGTTCGGTGTAATTAATTTTTTGGCCTGAGTATCGAAATGATGCAATCATCTGGAATGAACGAAATACTACCTAGTCTACGCTTAGACGCAGGTACGAAAAGAACACATATAATATTTTTTACCGTGCAGCTAAACGAATTGCATGAGGATACAAAAAAATTGTGGAGACGTGGGTACGGTTTCGATCCCATTATGTGGATTCTCCACAATATCCTAGACGCTGAAGCGAGAAAGAAAAAAGAAAAAAACTTTTAACGTACTTTGTAAAATATTTTCCACGCGGAAGTACACGAAAATTCTACGAAGGTGTGAAGAGGAGAAGAAGGAGGAGGAAGAGGTCAAGAGTATCCAGTTCTACTTCAGCATTCATTTGCTATTTTCAATACAACTATTCATTTTCGATTTAGGGACCCAAAAATAAGTTAAAGTAACGGAAATATTCAACTGGCCAAAGACTACGGTATTTCAAATTATACAGACGGTAGAGAGATAGGCGCGGACTTTTTTTTTGGCAGGGGCGCCCCAAATGTTTTGTAAATTTTAGTAATTATTATATTACGTATTTTACCATGTGAAATAATTAAAAATTCGCTATCTACGTCGAATGTGCACCAAACGATTTGTACATTTTATCTTCAGCTTCCCCTCCCCCCCAAATAATATTATTAATTCGGCGCCACTGGATGAGACGTACATGGTTGCATGGCAGAAAAACCTGCGACATTTATTGCGCAGCCTTGTACCAGATAAATACCTAGGTGTGTGACATCCCAATAAAAAATACTAAGAAACTTTTTTTTTTTTCTATTGGCATAAAACTCTTTTCGGAACAAATTAAAAAAATTTCAACTTCGTCTAAATTAAACGGATTGTAAAGGACGCGGTAGAAGAAACTTGAAACAAAATCAGTACCATTCTGTGACAGAAAAAAAAAACAAATCGATAACGAACGATTCTTTCTCGTGGAGGCCGATAAAATTGTTTCATAGTCATTTAACTAAAACGTTTTCCTTAATGACATAATTTAGGATGAAACAAAGAGAGAGAAAATCAATTGGTGTGGTGTAATGAGTTCGTTTCCTCATTCGTTACAATCACGTACATAATGAACATGCGTGATTAGCAAAGGAAGTGTTCTATTTCGAATTGGGATAAAAGAAAAATTTATTATCCAAATCGATGTCATTTTTCAGTCGATAGTATAAGTGGAAAAAAATACGATTCGTACCGACTATTTGAATTTTTAAACCCTAAATTCCATATAGCTATTTTAAAATGTTTCTACCAGTGTTACAGACAACAATGTCAATAATTTTTCTGGAAACTGGAATTTATAATTTTATTACTTGGTACATAATTTTGGTTACTAGAAAAAAGAGATTCGTACGTGAAAAACTTCGTCTAAGCGTTCAAATCATAGGCTGAGTTTATAAAAATAGTGTGATACTCGACAACCGGACAGCTCTTCTCAACGAAGATAAATGTCTTGGAAATAGGTAATTCATGCAATTTCTCGATCAACACCAATGCTATTAAGCGTTCTTATCTTAACCAATCTAAAGTAAGACAAACTCATTTTAATGAGCAACATACCTAAAAGAATCTATAAAAGGCCATCTAATATGCTCTTAAATTTGATACGTTAATATTTCGACTCCAATTTTAGCTTTCGAGACTAAAACTCACTCAACTTGGAAGTCAAACATTTATAATCATACAAATTCTTTTGGAAACACAACACCAAAAATTTTTTAATTTATGTGATGGTAGATAATACTGGGCATATGACACCAAAACTTCTAGACATTGTGGAGCAAAATCAAAATTCTCATTGATTAAGTCAATGACACGAGAGAGTATACGCCAACGATCTCGGTAAATGTTTCAAAAGAGAACTTTTGAATTCCAATTTTTCTACAAACCAGAGTAGTATCTGGAAGCAACCTCACTCTCGTCAACGTTGTAATAGTTGGTAAAATTTTCTTGCGACGTGATTTTACAAATTTATTCTCACTCTTAAATGTCAAGAGGTTAGAAAATTTTCGGCACAATATACACGCGATACAAACTTATTGACGACGAATATAAACTTTCTGTATTTTTCTCAAATCCGCAAGAAAGTTAATGAGGGCGGAGGGTGGGGACACGCGCTAAAAATTATCTTACGAGATGGAAAGATGAGTGAATACACTTTCTCAGTTCTTCCATCTTTAAGGCATCTATAAATAAACGAATATTACACATACTCCATTGGCCAGGCCAACGTCATTCTTTGTAGGTGCTAAATTTGAATTACGTCAAACACATAATACGGAGTCGAAATAAAAACTTCGTTATATGCAAGTAGTTTAACAAAAAAATCATCACAATATCGGGAAAAATGAAGGTAATTATTTAAATAACGATAACTGTTCTGTTTCACTGTTTACACAGATAGCATCCAAATAGACGATAAACGAAACACTCGCATCCACGTGTTCGATCAATCGTGCAATCATACTCGTAACACTCCACTCATCCCAGCTATTTTGTAAATTTTTTTTCATAATTGATTTTGTTTACTTTTTTTCATGTCCTTTTTAATGGTAAATGCAATGTTCCTTATCTGTCTTTTAAGAAAGACAGAAGAAAGCCCACATAAAATTTAATATACACCTTTTTGGGAGGAAGAAAAATATTCGAAAGTATCTTGAATGAAAAATAACGTCTTAGCTATTAAGCAACAATGAATTTTTTTCGACGAGATAACATCCGTAACATATAGCAAAGTAAGTCATTCGTATTGATAAATATTTCATTTATTGTAATTTTTTTTTTTTTTTTTTTTTTTTTTAAATGAAGAAAACAACATTTGCAAAAATAATCGAATTTCTACAGTAAATATTCACTTCGAGAGACACGAAAACGTTACTAAATCAACACACACGTGTATTACTTTCCAATTCAAAAAATATCTGACGCTTTTTTGATTACCAATACCACTTTTTTTTTCCATCTTGAGAATATTTTTTATCGCACACCTGACGTAGAATTTCGGACAGCTCAAAACCTATTATTTCGAATGAAAATGTGCTGAAGTTTTATGAATTAGAAAAATGTTGAAGATTCCGTATTTTTTTCTACAAAGCATAGGCGTCAATATTAATGGATAGTGGGTCATTTCTTCGAGTTAAAAACGCTCGAGCTGACGTATCAAAACAGACCCTCGTCACACATGTTTGAAAAATATGGTCTATGAGTAGGTACAAGCAGAAAATAATTCGAAATTAATCAGAAATTCTATACGGACGACGAGTGAAATGAGGATCATGATTAGCAATTTTGTTTGAAAGATATTCAAGCTTCTCTAGCTTCTTAATAATTTGTTAATTTAAAACCCTAAGTAATGAAGTAATTTGGTCCAGTGAAAACAACGTTTCCTCAGCGGTAACGAACAATTATTTTTTATCACAAACATATGTAGTTAGATATACTTAAACATATAAAGGTAAAATATGAATTCAGATGCCAAAATATCAGGACTAGAGGAAAAATGAACCATCATAAAAATTATGAAAAAAAAAAATTATTACAATTTTCACACGTTTTTTCTGATGGCTTTTTTCATTATTTGGGACACCACGCATATTCAGGCTTGAAATATTATGTAAAGGCTACATACGGATGAAAAATATCGAGAGGAATTTCTTAGGTTGTCTATACATCTATACTCATTTTCAACTTCTCCATGAAAAAATAATGCAGATTATTAAGATTTTTAGGCAAAAAATATACCCTTTTTTCCTACCCTGTATCTCATCAGATGAGAAGGGTATTTTTTTATTTATTTTTTTGTTACTACCATAGGTGGCAAGTATGAAAAAACTGATAGAAAACTTTTTTTTCTCAAGTTACATGATCATGATTTTCATCTTACTCAAGAGTAGTAATCATCCATTACTCCTTCGAACCGACCACCTAAAAACATATGTCTTGGTTACTTATGGCTGATACGAATAAACAATTAATCATTACTTACGAATAATTACTGATGATTATTAATACACGAGTCACATTTCACTTGAGTGATGCTCAGCTGTGACAGAATGTTACCCAAGTTTGTATTGTGAGCAATGGTGTATAGATTATTTACAGCTGTCAGTAGCAGAATATCACGAAACAATTTTTTCGTTTCGATTTCGGATTGAAATTAAATATTTTAAATTCGACAATACGGCATTACTTCCAGTCTCGAAAATAATCAGTAAACTGATGCGGCAGTCTAAGTATTAGTTTCTTTGGGTTCAGCGAAGTCAAGATAATCAATAAATCTTTCTCGCTTACTCCTGGCTTAATATGTGAGAGCTGCAGAGTTTGTTGTCCGCGGACGCAATGGTTTTTCTAACTAATTGTTTACGGGAGTTAAATTGAATCGAAGTAAAGAATCGTTTTGGCTAAGATTACAGATTTTTTATTTCCAGATTGGAATGTTGAAGTTCGGAAAATAAATTAAATACAATAATGAGGGACTACGCAAACTCAAAATCAGTGATACCAACATAAACTAAATGAGGGAATGAACATTTATCTTTTTTCGTTTTACCCTTTTTTCCATTCAAATTAATTATGGACGAAACAAGCATAAGAGACATGTCCTTTTATTTTCGAAGAGTTAGTCACCTCATCTAACCTTCCACGGAATGAGAATGGCAAAGAGAAATCCCTTGCTCATCCCACCTAACTACCAACCAATCACAACACAATAAAAACCTAAATAAATTCCTTTCTTCATAGATACCAACGCTTTCTTATTGCTCCAATGACTGATCGAGAATAAATCCAATCACGAATCAGTCGTTCGTTCGTTTAAACGCTGGTTAGCAAAAGCATTATTTTGGGCAATAAATCAACCGCACGACGGGGTATTTATTAGCAAAATCGAATCGCCGGTTGCCTGCCTATCTTACTGGCATTCATCAGCGTAAATAATTATGGTTGGGATATTTGGGCATCAGACGACGATTAAAATGAAATTCCTATAATAACAGTCGACCACTTAAACCAAACTTCGGAAAGGTACTCAAAAATTGCATCCAAAATATCGGAGAAAACTGAAAAGTAGTCATAAAATTCACGCACATTATATACGCTTTGAAAAAGTAATGACTACTAGATAATAAACCTGAAAATTTGATTGGGGCACGTATTTGTACTGAATGACGACGGCTATAAACAAATCACATACAAAAATATTGAGCAAAATCCTTCCATAAAAATTTCGAATAATAAGAGAAACGAATGTAGGTATACAACGATGAACGAGGACCTCTAAAAGTTGGTTTCACGAACTTGTGACGAATCTTCAAACGTGTTGTAATGGAAATTGATTGACCCGCCATCCGATTCGAAAATACACTAGTAATAAAAAAATCAATAAGTACAAGGAGGAATGTAAATCGACTGTGATACAGCCAGCTCGTTCGAAAAATTAAAGCGATTTTTTCCAACAATGTCGCTGTACAGGTATACTTTGTGATAATTTTGCAGTCGCTCGTCGTTGTCAACCAAGACCAATTTCCACCCCCTCTCTCCGCCTTTAACATCCTTCTAACCGAACAATATTCCATTTACATTATCCCAAACGTCCCTTTTCCCAAAATTCGCCAAACGAAATTTCGAAGATATTGACGCCGCAAGAAAATTTCAATTAAACGTATTTATCAGCCTGTAAACCATTTTCTTTGAAAACTGCGCCGAAAGTTTACCATCGTTTGGGTGAAACAATTTAATTTTCGAAGGTAGAAACTGTAGCGAAGCGTATACATATATATTAATATTATATATATATACACAAGTTGCTACATAACGAAAGATACGTCGAGAAGAGTACGAATTTCGAATAAAGCCGTTTAAAGTCCTTTTGAATGGGGCTGCTGGGTCAAATAATTCTGCATCGTATTCGCATCGAGGAAATAAACGGAGCACTTTCTCGGAGGACCGTCAAAAAGTATGTTGGTAAAATTACAAAATCCGAAACTCAAATAAGAGGAACTGACAATACGTTTCACGGTTCAAGGACAAAATATCAGATGTTTCGTTGGCACAAAATTGAGAGCATTTATGCATCCACCAAACCTTATGATTTACGTTTCGAAATATTTCACACTTGTACACGAAGGACGTAATATTGTTCATAGATTTTTTTTTTTTTTTTTCTCTTCGAGGAAATTTTTTTACCGCATAAGTTCGAGTGTCAGTGATGACAAGTAACTTGTAACACAGTACATTCGAGTAAAGGAAAAATTTATCTATCTTGCGAGAGTGTTGATATTTTTCGCGCACGAAGCAGGTATGACAAAATCAACTCAAGTAGGTACCACGTTATTTGAAATTCGAAAAGGAGAATGAGTACCTACTTCACAAGTCCACCGAACTTTGTTTTAGATAGGTGAAAAGAAAGTAGACTGGATCTTTTTTTTCTTTTTATAGTCAAAAGTTAAAACCTGTGTAGAAGATATAGTCCAAATTTTTGAGTATTATGAAAATTAAAAATGCTTTTTTGCAGGAGGGAAGTATTTTGGGAAAACGAACGTAAATATTCGCTGAGACACGTCTTGGAAGGTCACTGTTTCATAATCATCAACAGACTTTTTAAAAGAAGGTGTGCGCCACTAAAAGAACCCAAACATGCGAATTACGAATACTGCTAAATGCCTTCGCATTTTTGTAATCAGTACTTATCACATTATGCGAGCTGAATTGAGGATACATCATTTTTGGTGCGGGGGAGAAAGGATGAAATAGAGAAAGAAACAAATAATAATTAGGGTTTTTTTTTTTTTTTTGTTTTGGTCGGGATAAAAAAGGTAAACCTACTGTCTTCCATACTCATTTCGGTTTTGTAAACTGACGGTGAAATAAGCCGTCATTCAGTCTAGCTTACTTTTAATTAATGAAAAAATATTAATTTTTCGTTAAAACGAAGGTCTGAATTCACCAGGCACAATTTCTTCGACTCGATGCAGAAAACCAAAAGTACTTTTCAAACAACCCTCCCACACAAACTTTCAATGATTTAACTGATGAGCCTTTACTTAGAAACTTTGACTCCATAAGACCATTGAACTTTTTAGTGTCAAGACATGTCGGCGTAAAAGTAGAAAAACCCGAATGTACTTTGTGCGTACTTTCGACGTTTTGGTTGAGTTCACCAATTTAGAATACATTTGATAAAGACATCCTTTAAATTCACAAGGATAGCATACATAAACGTTGTGCAAAATAGGTTGAATGGTAAACAGTGGTTGCCTATTTAGCGCCGGGATGTCTACTCAGATATCATCGTTCTCTATTAGTCTAATACTATACTATAGTCAAAGCTTAGAAACGATAAACTATAAATTTCAGTTGCTTCTGGACTCTAGTAGTTTCGAAAGTTCAATTATCGTTTGAAAATATAAACAATGAATTAAACTCGTGTAACTTAAATAGGACTTCGACGCAAATGATCGTATTTTCGGTCGAAATTAAATAAGCCTGCATCATGCTCATGTTCTTGCAATGAAATCTTGCGAAATATTAAAGATATAGCTGTTTGATTGGCTATCAATACAACATCTGCCTTCAATTATTAAAAAAAAACCAAAAAAAAAAAACCAACAATTAATGTAATTTTCAATACATCTGCCTTAAATTATTAAAAAAAAAAAAAAAAAAAAAACCAACAATTAATGTAATTTTTGTTATACAAAAAAATTTCGTCTGAAGTTAATTCCAAAAAAAATTCCTCGTAGTTCAGCGAAGTATTTTTTACGCTTTAATTTTTTATCTCCAATTTTATTATAAAGATATTCATGAGAAAGTTGACAAATATAGTCTAAATAGATTATTTATTCATTCTCATTCTCATAACTGGAAAGGGTGCGATAGTTTGAAGATTTCACAATGAGACCCTAAAAAACATTTTACGAGAAAAAAAATTTCCTTTCAGAATTTTTTCTATTTATTGTAATCCATAACGGGAAATTGTGCAATTTACAAAAAAAACAGATATATAGTTTTCTCAGTTTACGAAACCAAAGTTTCTAATAAAATAATCTGTTGTAAAAAAAAAAAAAAAAATTCGTACCCACTTCGTACTAACTTTCCCCGAATGAAAATTGAAAAATATATTTAACCATTGCGTAATTCATCGGTTCAGAAGTAATATGTCTGAAATAATTGTTTTCTTGTAACAACGTGAAACGAAGCGCTCAAGATAAACAGGTGAAAGAAAACGTTCGTAATTTTCAACGAGTAAACGCAACAAAGACCTTAGGTTATTCGTTGTTTTCACATGCAATCTTGTCGGTATTTCACAGCAGTTATCAGTGCAGTAGACCACCAGCCTACCACTCGGCAAAACCATCTGGATATGATAATCTAAACACGACGAGAATAAAAGTGTTGGAAAAAGTAATCTGCACAATGGCTCCCGCATAAATCAAGAAACGTACCATATTCCACGGCTGTAAATCATATGGTTCGACGTTCCAAAATTAAAATGACAAAAATATTCTCAAATTTAAACGTAGGTATAGATTTTTTAACTTCCCTTCCGTAGAACTCTTACACTTAAGTGAAAGAATGGGGCTAACTTTTAGCCGATTTTGAAAATGAATGACCTAGCATATTACCAGCAAATTAAAACGAGATAAAACCGGGGTTAACCCTTGGCGAAGGGCCAAAAACGGTAAACTGATACATTTTTCACAAAGAACTTTGAATTTCCTGTCTCTACTCGTTCAGAGAACTAGAAAACTAGGGCATTATATTTTCCCAAGTCTGTTAATTTATCAGCAAGTCGGAAATCCTTCAGAATGGCACTGACTACAGCGGAAAGGTGAAAAAAAAAAAATAAACATGCTATTGCAATTCTGCATTTGGCTGCTGGAACGAATATTAACTATTAAGGCATTTTACCTATGTTCGTTTAACATATAGTTCCATATTTCAAAACGTGTTACGACTTCGTGTTGTTTAAAAGCTGCATAACAGAGCTTATTTCAGATAATTTGTGAGTACCTTTTTTTTTTTGGCAATTTACAAAAATTTTCAATTTATGCAGCAGTAAAGTATTGACGATATTAAAGAGGGAAATAATTGGAATTACAGATTCGTGAAACATACAGTTTGAAAGAATTTCTTCATTAACGTTGTTGCGGATTATGTTAAAGAAAGGAAATACAAAAGAAGAATATTCCCACTGATTAAGTTTTTGCATTGCATGCAGGTTTAAAGGTTCAGCCTACCACTACGAGAGAAAGGGTTTCAAAGTATCTCTGCCGAAAATCTTTCACGTATTCTCACTTTTACGAATATTTTGAGAGGAAAGAAACAAAAAGAACATTGCAATCTGGAAATATAATTAATAGTCAATAAAACCATAAAACAGAGGAAGAGGGAAAAGAAAGAGTATAAAAAGATTACATTTGAAGAGATAGCATTATTCTATTTATAATATAAATCCTTTCATAAAGACAAGCAATTACGATAGCACTGGTAAAGCCATCACTTTCTCTTAAATCTGCAAAGCTGTGCGAAGCAATGATATCTGTTCGAGTGGAGGTGTAATCAATCAGTTTTTACCACATGACCAAAAAAAATTGCAATTTTGCAAAAACTCCGGAAAAAAGAGGAAAAAAATGATCATTTAATATTATTGAAAATCAAAAAAAAATAATCCTCCCTTTCAATTTTTACAACAGCTTGGGCTATTGCGGTGTTTCATTCTCACTCCCTCTTTGTGTGGCTTCTTGTAATCAGAAAAATGCAAAGCAAATGTTCTCGTCTATCAATATATTAATAAATTAAACTCGATAGACGTACCTAAGTATTGAAATTCTTCAGAGAAAAAAAACTTGTTTAATTAAAAGAAAATTCAGTGTTCCGTAAATCACTCGAAATACCATTCCAGAAAAAAATTTGGCATCATGTAGTTAACACATACCTTGATTACTCCATTATTTTAGAATAACAAGAATTTCTCATTAACATCTATAATAGATTCACAGTTTTCTTCTTGTGTACTGCAGAATGCATAACTATATACCCTTAAAAAAACATAGAGTTTTGACCTGAAGGAATGTAGCGGCTTATATAGGTACTTCTTCAAGAAATAAATTTATAACAAATTTTCAATAACTCGATAATTTTTACATTTTATAATATTTTCATCAAATGAAACTAACTTTTAAGGAAAAAAAATTTAATGCTAACCAATATTTTTGATTTTTACAACGAAAAAATAAAGAAATGTCCGGTTTGAAAAATTAAATAATTTGAAATCCGCAAGATTTTCTTTTCCTATGAGAATTAAAATGAGAGTAAAACTCCAATTTTTCGTAAAAAGTTCAACACCCAAAACTAATGCCTACACTAAAATAACGAATGGGCTGATTCCAATATAAACAAGAAACATGGATTCAATATGAATTTAATGAAACTCAATGATATTTTTAGCTGCATTCAATAAATTTTGCTGGAAATTTTTTGCCAAATGAATAGCGAAAAATGTAATTTTTATTGGAAAACTATAGATTTATTTTTGAGTTACTTAAAAAAAATTTTATGTAAATTCACTGAAAACGGGTAATCATCAGAGAATTACGAAAAATTCTATACAAAATCAACAGTTCTTTTTTCTTAGTGTGTTATTCTCAATATTCAGTTGATTTCTGGGAGTTTTACTAAGCAATATCCGTTATAAAATATTGAAAAATACGAATATGTCGAAAAGACATTAGGAAAAAAAGGGTAAACTTCCGATATTGAAAAAAAAAAAAATAATAATAATCTGATTTAAAATTGTTAATAAAAAGCTGAACGTCAAGAAATCCCATGAATTTATAGAAGAAGAGCTTCTATTGGATTTAATCTTCTTCTTAGAACACTCCCACGGCATAAATCCGACTCAAGATGTTCTCCTTCCGAAATTTTATTGGTCCAGAGTTTTCTTAATTTGCTTCCAGCAATGTTCACATAATTTACAATTCAGATCAATGGAATTTAATTATTATTATTTCTTGAATTATTTGTAATTCAAGTTCTGAAAAGCTGTTAGAGCCAGCTAGATTCTATAATATACTGCAAAATAAAAATACACTCGATGCTACGCGCCTCACCGCGGGACTACGCTCCTCTGGATCCCCTTTGGTCTATTTTCAAACATGCTGAATACGATAAAAGGTATAGAACACATTTTTTAGAACCCGAAAGCTCGGTCTTCCAAGACTTTGCGCCTAATACATCATTTTAGGGGACTCTGTCCAAAGTACCTTGCTTCCTCGAGTCTGGAACTTTACCGCGTCTCTCCAAGTCCGGCAAATTCATGACGTATTTTTTTTTACGAATTTTTGAAACTATTTCTGACTCAATTTTCACGAGACAAGAAAGGATGGTTGACTGAATACGTGGAAATCCTGCAGGATACCGCAGGACACAGCGGGAGTCCTGCAACCCATACAAGATTCTCGCAAGACAATAACCTTTGTCGGAAGCCATTCCTAACTCAGATACAGCATTCACAGTAAAAAATTATATTACTTTTGAATAAATCAAGAAGGATAATCACATCCTTTCCCATCCTTGCCACCCTATGAAGAGTATATTCAAAATTAGGTCGACCTGCGCTTGAATTCTACGTAATTCGTTTTCGAAGATGATGAAAAAAAAATCGCATCACCTCATTATCCTCATCACGTTCCAAAAGTAAAAGATGAAAAGCCGGAAAAAAAAATGCAAGAAAACAGCGCTACCTTTCAAATTTCGTAACAATCACCATCGCGCGAAATAAATCATTTTTCAAATAAAATTAGAGGAAGTCTCTCAAAATTTTCTGCGCCACCATAAAATAAGATACCACCACAACCGAGGAGAAGTCAACCAACCTATATACGTAAGTAATATTCATAACACGAAAGGATGCCGCCGTTGATGCCTTATATCCTTGCCTTTTAACAATAAAATAATCGTATATACGTATTTGGAACCACTGTCTCTGTTCCTTTTATTAATATTCATATTATGAACGTTTGGACGTCGTGTTTAGCATATTCTAATTCGCTTTTATACGAAAAAGACATATTATATCTTTTTGTACGCCTAGTCTACGTTTCGCTACAACGTTACCAGATTTAATTAAATCTTTGTTTACTCCTTCATTTTCCCAGCATTATAGAGGAATATTTTTCATTTAAATAAACGAGGACGAAAAACGAGAAGTAGACGGAGTAAAAATGTATTAAAAAAAAAAAAGAAAAAAAAAGAATTACGTACAAAACAAACGAGAAAAGAAATGCGATACTTTTTAGTAATAAACTATTTCAACTTTTTTGTTTTCTTTTTTTTTCGACTTCTTCTTCCTCACCCTCTCTCACCCCTTTCCTTTCTTTTTCCTTCCTTAAATACGAAATATTTAAAAAGACGACTCGAAAAGAGAAACATAAATTTTACGCTATCGTTAGCAACCGCGATCCTTATTCAAAATTAAGAATTCGTTTGTTGATAGTATTGACAAAATCAAATCCTCCATTTCGTAGTTTATGGAAATTCACGATAGTCGAACACCATGAACGAGCGAGAGAAAAAAAAAATCTTTATAGTGTGAGCAAATACATTCAACGGCAGGCAAAAATTAAGCAAAAATGGAACACAGCAAGCCGGATACAGACAAACAGACGAAGAAAAAGACAATAAAGTCGAGCGATTTCATTTTATTCTTCTTCTTTCTTAAAATACGCCTCGGGAATCCCATAAAAGCATGCAAGATAAGCCTAAATCAAATTTATTTCTCTGGCACAATTGATAAAAAAATTCCTTATATATTTCGAAATCTAGAAAAAACCTTTGGCACTTGTCTATATCTTGATTTGTTTAAATTTTTGAATTCGAAGGTATTTTCTTATGGATGTTGAAATTGAAAATTAATCGTTGAAGAATTTAATGACGAATAAATTGCGCCACAAGCAGCTGTTGAATTAATTAAAACTCCCACGGGAATTATTGAGCTGAGAAATGGTATGAAATTAAAAAAAAAAAACACGTTTTTCAACTACAAATGTGAACGGATCGTTAGAAATTTGAATAAATTCAACCATTTTTTTCTCAATTCGTTCATTTATGAAACACTGAACTTCAAATAACGGTGACGAACATACAATATATGAAGAAATTAAAACATCAAACCTAAACAGCCACGATGAGTCAAAGTCGCAAAGTCGTTGTTCAAAACTAATACCGACTGCTGAGTCACTGATTCTAACTAGAAATCGATGTTAAGTTACTAAGGCGAGAAATTTTGATATTTCCTATTTCATTTGGGTATAAAACAAGAAATTAAAAAATTTTCCCAACATAAACGTTGCAGAATATACCATTTTGAAAAATATTTCAGTCAAATTTTTATATGCCGATCTTTAAAACTATCGCTCGCGTATTATTACAATACTTTCATTATAAAAGGCGAAAAGGGCGGCCAATAACTCATTTTAAAAACACTCCGTATTAGGCTTCCACGCCTTACTTACATAATATTAAGTAAGTACAAAAAAGTTTACATTTATAGTGCATTATCCAGAAGTGGAATTATTGTGAATTCGAACGTACCTCATTTATTCGCCACCAGAATCACACTTCTTCAATAAATGTTGAATCAGTTCAGAACTTTTAGAATTTATAATCATGACTAAGTGCAGAGGAAAGGAATTTATATAATTCCCAAGTTCTTCGCCTTCATATTAGTAAATCTAGACTATTGAGAATTTTTTTTAGTAAATATAAGCCCGCGCACACAAAAAATGAGTAGGTCATGGGACACGCGATGGAATTAAAACTTCTTACGTGATATTGCTCAAAAAACATCTGAATTTATGTAATCTTTCATTAAAAATCAATTATTCTTTTTTAATCCCAATTTTTTCATTTTTTTTTAGAAAATTAAAAAACAAAATATATCAAATTTGAAATCAGCATATATCCCAAAAAACATACCCGCTGATGTATCATTCAACAAAATATGATAAGACAAAATTTGGTCCCTTTTTTGAAGTCTCTGGAGCTCAAAGAATGGGTTCAATGAAAAAATAAACCACAAATGCAATTAGCGCCCCCAAAACAATACCCACTGATGTATCACACAAACAAATATGAAAAGTCAAAATTTGGACACTTTTTGAAGTTTCTGGGAGTCAAAGAATAGGTTCAATGAAAAAATGAATGTTGAATTAGAAATCAGCGCCCCAAATAACATACTCTTTGATGTATCACAAAATAAACTACAAAAATAGAATATATAATCATCCAAAATCCCATTATTTATGGGGGGGGGTTTGCCTGCCAAACCGTCATTTTTTATTTCTTACTAGTGGATTAACCCGGCTTCGCACGGGTAGGAGATTTTTCAATACAGTTTGAGACTTCAAACATGTATCTGATGTAGAAATAAACATATTTTCGTAAATTATTCAGGAGTCCGCTCCAATCACATTTCAAAATTCAATAGTAAAATGAATAAAAAACAAATTATTAAGTATCTCTGCCGCGCATCAACGGTGGTAAGTGCGTATTTTCCAAAAGTGTCAAATTTTGTAATGGCTGCCATTTGAAAACCAGCGGATCGATTTTGTTCATATTCAATACCAAACCAGGCCCTAATAGTCTCCGACTGCCATACATGAATTTCAAAAATTTTGCACAAATGTGTCGCCCATGAAAGTTTCTAACATTACTTCAAGTTTCAGTGCCATAAGTTAAACAGTGGAGGCTCTACAGACTCCCAAAAGTGCCAAAGTGAGCAGAAAGTGGAAATATATATATATTGTGTACAAAATTTTAGTGACCTATACAGGGTGTCTGGTTTTCGTTTGGCAAGCCGGCAGGCACGTATAGTACTCGAAAAAAGAAAAACAAAAGTTCTGTATGAAAAGTTGCCTACTCAAAAATTGAAGGGGCTACAGAGTTTTAAAGATTACAAAAAAGCACAATTTTCAAGCTGATGTACAAGATACTGTAATTGATGGAATCAATAATGTAACTAGTGGGGCTGGTATTACTTGCTTTGACAAAACAAAAATTTCTTTACCATATATTTCCTATTCCCAAAATTGAGGGCGCTAGAAAATGCTAAACTTTGGGAAAATTGAAATTTTCACAAAATCACAAAAAAGGCCTATTTTTACCCTACCATTAGAAGAGTAAATAACAATTTTGGAGGGATTCCAACTAAGGGAATTTTTTGTAGGTATCTAGAGAAACAAAAAAGTATATCACCATCTTCTCTCAATTCTGAGTATTTAAAAAGTTATCCTGCGTTGAGTAAAGTTCAAATTCAGAGTTAATTGTGTTTTTAAGCTATGTTCATCTGAAGACATAAAAATTCAACTATAAATTTTTTGAAACAATGTAGTCTACTAGTACTCAATGAGATAAGAAAAAAAAGCTCTATGAACATACCAGTTATTTTCAAAATTGAAACAGATACATCGCTCCAAAATTTGGAGTCCCAAACTTAAAAAAAATTTTTAAAAATATTAAACTTCAAAAATTTTGCAAACATGTTGAAACATTGCCGTATAATAGGAAATTACGCCAGACATGCAATTTTTGACAGTAATGAATGAAAAGTTGCATACTTGCAAATTGAAGGGGAAAACTCCTGGCAATTACATACGTCATATTGTTTGTAATTTATGAATTTCCATAGAAAGAAAAATGTGGGATATACCTACCTAAAAGACATTAATTTATTTTACAATTTATATCATTCGATTTCCCACAAAAATGACTGACCCTACTACTAGAACCAAGTACTCGATAAGTGTATATGTCCAGATGCATTACCATGAAAATGATTTTTTCAACTACGTCAACATGGTCCATGATCCACTGGGAAAATTCCATTCTCTGTCTGTCTCGAGCTTCTAAACTTTGGACTGGAGTCACATGGAATGCTCGTAATCCAGCAGATCGTATCGCAGAATGAATTTTCCATCTGGTAATTCCGTTTCTCTTGCAATGCCTTGTATACTTGTTGATGGTTTCTCCTCAACCATTTCTAGAACTGTGTCGTCGTCTCGTGCTCTTTTTACTGCAACAACAGATTCATGCCTTCGTGGCATTACAGATCCAGTTTCCAATAATCGAAGTGCACATCTGCAATTGTCGATGGTTTTGGTCAGTTGCCATATAGCTCAAAATACTAGTCTGCAGCAGTCGAAGTATTGCTATGGCATTTACTATAGAGGTAATGCATCTGGACATATGCACTTATTGAGTACTTGGTTCCAGTAGTAGGGTCAGTCATTTTTGTGGGAAATTGAATGATATAAATTGTAAAATAAATTAATGTCTTTTAGGTAGGCATATCCCACATTTTTCTTTCTATGGAAATTCATAAATTACAAACAATATGACGTATGTAATTGCCAGGAGTTTTCCCCTTCAATTTGCAAGTATGCAACTTTTCATTCATTACTGTCAAAAATTGCATGTCTGGCGTAATTTCCTATTATACGGCAATGTTTCAACATGTTTGCAAAATTTTTGAAGTTTAATATTTTTAAAAATTTTTTTTTAAGTTTGGGACTCCAAATTTTGGAGTGATGTATCTGTTTCAATTTTGAAAATAAGTGGTATGTTCATAGAGCTTTTTTTTCTTATCTCATTGAGTACTAATATACTACGTTGTTTCAAAAAATTTATGGTTGAATTTTTATGTCTTCAGATGAACATAGCTTAAAAACACAATTAACTCTGAATTTGAACTTTACTCAACGCAGGATAACTTTTTAAATACTCAGAATTGAGAGAAGATGGTGATATACTTTTTTGTTCCTCTAGATACCTACAAAAAATTCACTTAGTTGGAATCCCTCCAAAATTGTTATTTACTCTTCTAATGGTAGGGTAAAAATAGGCTTTTTTTGTGATTTTGTGAAAATTTCAATTTTCCGAAATTTTAGCATTTTCTTGCGCCCTTAAACTTGAGAATAGGAAATATATAGTAAGGAGATTTTTGTTTTGTCAAAGCCAGTACTACCAGCCCCACTAGTTACATTATTGATTCCATCAATTACAGTATCTTGTACATCAGCTTGAAAATTGTGCTTTTTTGTAATCTTTAAAACTCTGTAGCCCCTTCAATTTTTGAGTAGGCAACTTTTCATACAGGACTTTTGTTTTTCTTTTTTTGAGTACTATACGTTCCTGCCTGCTTGCCAAACGAAAACCAGACACCCGTTATATTCGTAAACTACAACTCGTGATCAGTGCATTTCCACAGGTCCCACTTCCAAGTTCCACCACTGTACTGAATGCGATAGTTGTGGAAAATACACCAAAATTCTGCACCAAATTAAATTAAGATGAAAGAAAACTTGAAAAAAAAAAAATCAATGGAATGAACAAAAATGAAATATTAAAAATTAGGCATCAAACTAAATCGCAATGGAAACAAACTTGAAAAACAAAAAATTCAACAGAACAAACAAAAACTAATTATTATAAATTGAACAAAAAATGAATTCACCATAAAAACAATGTGAAATAATTAAACGAGTAGAACGAATAAAAGGGAAGCTTTGTTTAAGAAGGTATTTTCAAATGCAGAAATATCAAATTTTGAGAATAAGAAAATTCAACAGAATATGAACCATATCGAAGCCACCTATAAATATTTGCAACTGCAAAAACACCAAAATTGAAGAATAAAAAAATGAAAGGGAATAAACAAAATTGCACCCATATAATATGTTTGTCACTATCTTACGGACACTTTCACAAAATCTTTTTGAGGAATTCTTGTTTTTAAGATATCTCAAATTCTATGAGATGGATTTTGAAATTGTTGATTTTAAACCAGCAGATTCTTAGGACGAATAATTTAGTAAAAGATTCATTCAAATCGATTCAGCGATTCTGGAACCAACTTTGGACCAAAAAAATGGTTTCATTCTTTTATATATATATATAGATTATAAACCCCTTTTTTCCTTTTTTCCTGTATTAAACAAAATCAAGCAAGTGCTCCACGGTTCAGTTCACTGACGTCAAATATTTTTAACCAGGATTTTTCTGGCCGGTAACAGTTTTTAGTGTCGATTCGTCGTGTGACGCAGGGCTGAATTTAGGAGGGTGTAAACGTACAACTGTACCAGACGGCAAATTTTTAAAGGGTGGCACAAAAAAGTATGAGAAAAAAAGTTTTTGACAATTTTTTTTTGTTATTAAGTATGACTGTAAAAAAATATTCAATTAAACATATAAATTATTAATCTGGTAAAACCCCTGATAAAAATCCATAAAAAAAAAATTTTGGCAGAGGGGGTGGGTGGCAACAATTGAAAAATGAGGGGTCGCAAAAATTTTGTTGTATCCGGGCGCTGGAACTGTAAATCCGGCCCTGGTGTGATGTGTCAAGATCATACAAGTTTACTATCAGTAGTAAGGAAGTTTCGTTCCAAAAAATCATTCATAATTTTCTCAGGACCAAATCAAAGGAGGGGTTTTAACGTTTAACGTTCCATCATAAACAATAAAAAAAACCGACACACACAGTCGCAGACAATTTCATTAATTTTTAATTTTAAAATCTAGTTTTTTTCTTAAATTCTAAAAATTTCTAATCCCTCTAAACGAAAATGAATTCTGTCATGTTACTTTATATAAGGAGCTGAATTATCACACTTTTCTCAATTATTAGAATAATCTCGAAATCGAAATTAATAAGAGTGTGAAATGGTAGTTTTAGAGGAGGGTGTGAATGATTTTCAAATGAAAAATTCAATATTTCTGTTGCCATTTTTCTGTACCTTTCTGTTTTGATCGAAATTTAGTTTGTTCAAATTCAAATTTACATTACAAATTTCAAAAATATAGTTTTTCTAACTAGATGGAAAAAAGTTGGTAACGTAGCTTCGAATAACAACATTGTATACTTAATAGACCAAAATATCGAAAATAACCTGTTTTTTTGTTTTTTTTTAAATGGCTAATGCCAACGTTTTCAAGGTAAAACAGTAAAATTTTATCGATTTTAATACATATAAATGGTTGCAAATAAAACTGAATACTCCACAAACTTTTCAGTATCCATTATTTTTCAACAATAATCTATGCTAGGTAAACAACCTTTGAACAATTGTAAAGAAAATAAAAAGACCTACTGACACAGAATAAAAAATAATTAAAATTTGATTTTGACTTCCTCTCCATTAGATTCATTTATTATTGTTTGGACGTTCATTACAACAGAAGCCTCAAATCAACGCAACAATCAACCCCAACTCAGTAACCAGAAAATAGTGAAGCATGAGGCTACCACCCCATTTTTTCAATGCTCAATAATAATATATGTGGGTGTGTGTATGTGTGTACACGACACCACACAAATACCAATACAGGTCGGTTGCGTGTATACGAATTTGTATGTGTGCGGGCCGAGCCCAGTAAACAATTAAGTTGCACAGACAAAATGTACAGCCATGAGCACAAAAAGGTAGTTTGTGGGTTTTACCCCACTGGCCCGCTAGGTGGTTGACGAGTGTGTAATACACACTCGTTTGTCATCGACCACCCGTCGCCACAATATCTTTAGGTGTTCAGGTGGCATGGGGATTCGAACCTGTACTGGCTGAACACCTAAAACCTCCCTCGTTTACCGCCACAAAAGACAGCACCGTACTCACTCGGCCACAGTGCCGGGTGACAGTGTTTGAGGGAGTAGCTTATATGTGCCGACGTAGTCCCCCCCTTAGTATAGCAGAGCGTAAATACGGTTACCTATACGGAGGCGCCTAGGTAGGGACGTACACTGGAATGTGGCAATGCCCCACCATCATCGCCGCTCCGTGGCATATGCCCACCAGCGCCATCACGCACAGGAACGGCGGTGCAATGCACCACAGTTACAGTCGGTTCAACTAGTGTCCGAGAGATAGCGTGAATAACCATCCCCCGGATCACATCGAGGTCACCACTTGTGGGTGTGTGTATGTGTAGATACACAACACCACACAAACACCAATCCAGGTCGGTTGCGTGTATACGGAGTAGTATGTGATGGCCAAACCCAGTAAACAAGTTTAGCTGCACAGACAAAATGTACAGCCGTGAGCACAAAAACAGAGTTCGTGGGTTTTACCCCACTGGCCCGCTAGGTGGCCAACGAGTGTGTAGTACACACTCGTTCGTCAATGACCACCCGTCGCCACAATATCTAAAATAATTTTTGGCTGATTTCAAATAATAATCGTATATAATAACTCGTACCATAGTTTTTTCATGTTCACTCTCTTTCATTTCATATTCATTCTTTTCACCACCTTTCTTATCTCATCTTCTGTCTTTCATTCACTTTTTTTTTCTCTCTCACACTCATGGTCACGGTCATTCATCTTCTAATACATCGATCTTTTTTCAGCTCAATTCATGAATTTTCTAAATTTTACATGTTTTTTGCATTTTTTATGTTTCATCTTTTGGTTTTCATTTCATCCCATTCACCTCTCTCATCTAAACCTGGTACATATATATTTTTCTTCCATATTCTCCGCCAAATTTTCTATAGTATTCCATGTCTATCTATTTTCTATTATATTTTTATTCTATTTTATGTTATTAAAAATCTCAGAGGGAGAATCTGGCTTACAAGCCAGTTGTTTTTTGAAAGCTCTCTGAGCAACATGTTTTATACTTTTTACTTTTTACTTTTTACTTTTTCTCCTGGTTTAATACATTCAATAATTTTTTGAAAATGTGTTAATTTATTAAAAGGCAATGGGCAATAATTCGATGGTGTGGTTCCTGATATTCAACTGAAGCAGAATGGCAGCCATGTAAGTACATTTTATGGAGTTCCGAGGTACATAGACATTAAAAATATGGTTGTTCCATGCTGACATTGGGTCCACAAATTCTGGTAGGCTGAGCCAGTTGGGGGAAAACATTTTGGGGTTGCCTCCCTTTGCAAAAGGGATATAATTCGTGAGTCTTTCAGCCGTGGCCGTAGGTTTTATAAAAAATAATGTAGAATTTGTCGGGTAGTGAGTCTTTAGTAGGCCCCCCTGGCATACCACAATAGGATAATTAAAGAAACCTTATTTCTATCGACAGAGACAAAAACGGACAACTCCTCGGCGTTCTTAATCTGGAAACATGGTAAAAAGAAAATATTTCCAGAGTCTTCTGCAAAAATAGATTTCAAGATTTTGGTGCATAAATCATGTACTCATTTTCAATGAGCAAAAGGGCAAAATAATTCTATTACAAAATGAAAACCATTCTCCAAAAAAATAAAATAAGAAGGAAAAAAAGGGATATAATGTTGAAATACAAGAGCAAAGTTTCCAAGGTTCAAAAATTAAAAAACACAACATATAGGTGAACATCCACTTTTCTATACAGGGATATGGGTATACGCCTGAAGTTTTTGAAAAATCGTACGCGGAAAAACTGGCAACAATTCAATATGCGGTTACTTCCAACTAAAAGAAGTAAATTTCACGTTCTCCTTTAACAAAAGAGAAATACGCATCAGAGTTATAGCTCCATAGCGACAAAACGTGTCAAGTCGTTCAGATTTTCACACCCGCAGCAACGTTCTGAAAGAATACTGCACTATTATTACGTTCCATGAAGGGTTCTTTAATTAAACATTTAAAAAAAAAAAAAAAATTCTTTAAATTTATCCAACGTAAGATACAGCACACCAACACTACTAACCCAGTTAATTCGCTACAGTTTTGGCATTCTTCTTGATTTCGTCTTTTTTTTTCTACCCTTCTTCTTCAGTGGAAAATAATATGACATTGTAATCTCAATTTCGAGAACAAAAATTAATTAAAATACCAAAAAAAGATGAGATTTTTACTTCATTTTGTTCAAACTCGAAATTAAGCAGATAAAGTATTAGGGTTTTTGGAAAGGCATGCTACGAATATTGGATATTTTCTTGGGAGTGGGAAAATAAAATGGCGACGAAAAAATCTGTGTATTGGAATATAAAATATCAAAAATTTAATTCTTTCATCCAAGAAATTATAATCGTTGTACAGGACGAAACGAATATTTCATCCTTTTAAATGATTTTTAATTGATTTTCTCATAAAACACTATTCTGTTATGGACATTTTTCTTTCTCAAATGTGAACAAAAATAAGCTATACTGCTCAAAGTCACAAACACAGCTCTCTAAGTTAAGAGACAGGGAAGCTTAAGGGAATACAAAATTCAATTTATATGATTAAGCTTTCACATACGAATTATCTTTTTTGTAACAACTTGTACTTTTCTTTCACAATGATTGAAGATTTTTCATGTTTGCAAATCATCGAAGAAGCCAAGCCTTCTCTCGAACCCTCCTAGCTACTATAGATAAATAAGTATAGGTATATACTTTATACTATATAGATAGGAAACTTATACCTTTTTAACGTTACTCGTTTTATTAGTGAATACAATACGAATTCTAGTGCTAGGGTCGTCTTTATATTTAAAAAACAATTTCTGGACTTGTCGGGATTCGAACCCGCATCTCCTGATTGCTCGTCCAATATTTAATCGCCAGGCCACCAAAATTGATAAAACGGTAGTAATTCGGATATATATGTTGTTTTTATTTTGATATGTATGTTGTTTACTTTATTTATCTGCGCATGCAACGATCACTATTGCTGGAATGGTGCTTGCAAATAAAAATATAAAACAAAAATAAGTGTTAAGTGAACACTTCATGTTAGCGACGCCTCTATTTATGGGCACTATACACTACTTTAGACTTCTAGAATTTATTTACAATCTGTCAACGCAACAGAAGCGGGTTTCACCAAATAATAATTGAAGTTTGATTGTGTACAAGTGCAGCAATTTTTTAAGAAGGGGATGCAGTCTGTTAATGCCTTTTCATTGTTGTTACTATCTTCTTTATTTTTGAAGTTTTTTGATAATATTTTATGCAAACTACTTCAATGGTTTCATACTATAACCATATCAATTTTCGAGCTCACGTTCAATGATAGATATCTATGTTGTATGTCATTCGACAGATTATTTATAAGTTTTAGATTTTCTTTCTTTTATTACACATTATAAGAATCTCCATGGATTTGCCAAACCTATTTTGATGATTTCTGAAGATTTCTTGAATAAAAAAAACAAGAAAACTAGCGCAGCATTACGCCACTAGAATACTTAATGTCACATTTCTTTTTACATCTCATTTTACATGTCTTTTAACACCTCATTTTACATAAAGATACCTCAAGCGAGAACTTAAAGGGAACCCTTTGTGCCATATAGCGTCTTAAATATAAAATTTCTACTAATGCAATGCAGAAAAGATGCTAGGCTCCCCCTGCGCCATAAAAATGAAAAGATATTTCAAGCAACGTAAAAAACTTGCTTTTCTCCCACTATGTGGGGACTCTCCTGTATGAGGTATAGGGGCTCGGACCCCTCGACGACAGTTGCCGTCCCAAAGGGCAGGCAAATTATTCATCTATATGACGTAAAACACACAAATTACGTTCGATCGTAATTACTTGCAAATACATGCAGGTAATGTACGAGTACCGAGTCGTGACACAATGAGACAATGTCACGACCCATACACAAACCGGCCAACCATCTCTTATCTCGATAGGGGATGATGTGACCTGGCCACTCTCACCAACCTACGTATTATCTTACGTACGTGTGTTTGTGTGCGTGTAAATAAGCTGTATATAAACCACTCGAACCGGCTCTAAAATCGCCAGTGTTCGCCTTGGTTTTGGCTTACCCATACTTATGTATGAAGTGGCTGAACACGCTTAAATTCTGTAGAATTTCCTTCTGGTGAGAATATCTCTCACGACAAGGTATTCCACACACTATTTTCTAAGTATTTTTTTGACATTTTTCTCAGAATCTACAGAATCAACAGACACTAAACTTCAATTAGACCTGCTACTTGCTACTTTATAACAATTATCTTGCCTAAAAATTTCATTCATATTCCCAGGGGAGTTTCCTAAGAATCCTGGCCAAACCACTTTTCTAGGCATTATCGGTTTTACATTTTTCTCGGAAACTACTTGACTATAGGTACCAAACTTTTATCAAACTCATGACAATACAAGGACTAACTTTTGTACAAATTTCAGCCCAATCTCTTCAGTAGTTTCCTCAAAATCCTAAAAAAACTACTTTTTAAAGAATTTTTTGTTATTCATTTTTCTCGAAAATTACTGAACCAAGAGTAACCAAACTCCTATCAAACCTGCTCCTAAATGCGAATTATCTTTTGTGAAAATTTCAGCTCAAAACCATGAACACAAAATTGAGGCGGTACTTACACACATACACATATATATACTAGAGCCCTGCACGAGTACATACAGTATCGTGTGATTACAAGTACAAAATACTCGTCAGACGAGTAACTTGATTACCCATATGTACTCGTACTCATGTAGCAAATGATGCGAGTAAGTAATCGGCATTGCATCGTGGAATTATTGTTGCAGAACTTTGGGGAAACTCACGGCGATTACATATGAGTATAATTATTACGATGCCTACGATGCCACGCTGCTACGAGTAATATTTTTCCGATTACATACTCGCATCATTTTCTAAGGTAATCGGTGATTCCTACACGATTACTTTTTTATGTACTCGTGTAGGTCTCTAATATATACATACAGCGTAGCAGAGTTTTTCAGTTTATGATAAAGTTGCACTTTTTCCAATCCCAAAAGTTACTTAGAAAGCTCAAATTTGTTCTTTGTAAAAATTATGGTGTATACAGTGGAACGTCAATACAATGAATCCTCATGGAACCAGAAAAATGGTTCTTTATATCAATAATTCGTTGTATTCAAGTACCTAGGCAAGAATATGAATGTCCAAATACCGGACTACCACTATACTGAGGCAGTTCGTAATATCTAAATTCGTTATATCAAGATTCCACTATATAAGGTTATTTCAAGTCTGGCAATAGTGGGGAACTTATTTTCAAATTTTTGTCTCAGTTTCCTAATGACATTCTTAATATATGCAAACAATATACTTATTTCATAGAAATTACCTCAGGAAGCACTGCGGCATCTCGAAAAATTCAAAATTACATAATAATAAACGAAACTTTTGAAAAATTCCCCATTGAAATTGACTGTCCGTGGTTTTAGATCATAAGTATTGTAAAAATTCTCTCGTAGCCTAGAATCTTAGGCTACGTGTATTTTTCTGTCTGTTTTTTCCCCGAAGTTATACAAATTATTATTCTCTCTTTCAAATACATCTCCGCGGACTGGTTTCTTCATTCTTCTCATGCATTTCATGTTCATTCATTTCACCTTTTTCGTCATATTTTTTCCTGTCACTCATCTCTCTGTACTTTTTTCATCCTTCTTATCTTTCATTAGTTCATTACTCTTTCATTTCATCGTTTTTTCACTCTCTTCACCCCTCGAAAAAATCGCCGCGGCTCCGTCCATAGTATATTGTTACGTATATTCTGACTCCCCACTTCCCGTCTTCCGTGGCTGTTGCTTCTGCTGCTGCCGTGGAATCCGAAATTTAACCAATAACAAATTTTCTTATACTCCCACATTAGTTTTTTCCCTCTCTTTTTCCACGGACTATCTGCTCTAAATTAATTTTATAAAATATTTTTTATATACTTCCGTTTCTCCGTTTTTCTGCTTCGGACATGTGAATTTGTACCTCTCATTATTTTTTTTTTCATACACTGCTCTTTCTTATGCAGTTGTATTATTATGTTATATTGTACACGTCTGTCTTAAACAGACTTAATTTGTGACGGAACTTTATATGTACTGTTAAAATGTATACTGGTTTTTATTTTTTCATTATATATTCCAATTTATTGACGATGTGTTGATTTGTTTAATTTGGCAATGGGGTAGTTCTGGGTATGTATGGTCCGCGGTTTTTGATTTAATATGCATGTAGATTGAAACTTTCGCGGACTTTGAAATAGCCGAAACATAGGGAAATTAAAATTTATTCCGTACATGGTCGAAATTCGGGTCCACGGACACCTGGCAGGCTATTCTGTGTTGGGTGGTGGTAATTCTGTGGCCACCATCCAGTGTAGGTGGTTTTACCAAAGTCCTGGATATGTGTCAATGGTAGTATGAAGATATTGGTTGGCTCTGCGGGTAGTGGCGGCCGTTTGTGACCCCCCTCGCATACCACAGCACTCATCTTGATCCTTATGTAAGTTATACTTTACGGTTCATCATACTTTTGTGAAGATAGTAATGACTAACACCAAGACTTTGAATACAAGACCAAGATCAAGACTGCATAAATGAATGCAAACAAGACCAGACAGTTCGTCATTATTTTTTTCTAGTTATGATCAAATAAGAGCGAAAGTCGGTCTGCCAACACAATTGCCAGCTTCACTATTTCAGCTCGATCTACTTCGAGGCTTAATAAGTAAAATTGAATTTGACATAGACTGTGATGCAAATGCAATCCAATCTTCAGAAGAAAACTTTTCATCAGAACTTACTCACCAAGCCCAATCAAAAAATCTGACTTTTTTTAATAAAAAATATGTTCCAAGTTCTATCCTGAAAAATCGAATAGTCACTTCAAAGAATTAGTTCATCACTTTTATAAATCAAACAGACATTATTTTAAAAAACTTGCTAAAAACTAGAACTGTCACACTTTTTCTTTATCGAACAAACGTCGTAATATTTAAAAAAATCAACCGAAAAATTCTTATTAAGAATGGTACATAATGAATTTCGTAACTGTAAGCAATCGGCTGTATCACGCATTTAAAAATATTGATTAACAGAAATGTTGTGCTTCCATCGAAAATAAAATCATATTTATAGTGTTTACTTTGAATAAAGTTATATTAAGCTTCGAAATTTTCATTCTGAAGATTTAAAACTAATAGATAGAAGCAATGAACTTGACAAAACGCTGCCTTCTATGACTTCCACAAAAAGGTAGAAAGTGTCTGCGTTTTCTCACAATGTTCCTTCATTAAATTAATTAACAGGAGTAAAGCCGTCAGTACTCAGTAAATCTGAGTAATGTTCAAATAAGCGCATTTACGCAAACAATATAAGAACAATACAATTGAAAAGACCTAGGCTATATCTTTTCTGTACGAAAAAATATCGTTAGATTTGGATTGAAGAGGAAGAGTACCTATATGAGAAAAGGTGCGCAACACTGTATTCTTTCATTTTAACTACTAAAATATCAATGTGAGAAAATAAAAAGTACAATTTACATATACTGAAAACGAGCACAGAATTAAATAATTGTTTTGGGGTGATTTTTTGTTTCGTTGTAAATTTTTTAATTTTAATTTACGAATAATTCATGAAAATTTATCGACCGAAGGTTGTTCAGCGGCGATAAAAATAATTTATGTCTCATTCCAATCGATTTTTGTGTGCGTATCAAATTGAAATTTGAAAAGTTCCGATCCGAAAGTGACAAAACTACAGTGGGAAAAAAATGTTTCCAGTTCAGCCGGGGAAAACATTTAGCAAAATAAATTTCCCAGAAAAATACATTATGTCCGCGGAAAAACTGTTGTACTTCGATTTAAATTCGAAGCAATTAATTTCGACTACAGCCGCGAGGCGCGACAGTTTCACCTGGCTTTTCCACCCCCTGCACTCTTCTGCATTACCATTTTTCGCTTTCTGACAAATGATCAAAGTTTTACGCCCCAACACCCGCCGTCGCCACCTTATACACACTATCCATGTGTCCTAATTTTGAACAAAAAGCTATTCACCCAGCTTGTTTTGGCAATGCTAAATATTCGACGATCTGCTGCTTGGAGGCGCACTCGATATTATACAGTATATACCTACATGAAAACCTGACAGTCACAGTCATGCTACGAGAAACATTTCAAGGCTTTCGTCAAACCGAAACATCGGTTCTCCGAGAATAGTTGGTAGAAGTTTATCATTCGGTATAACTTTTTTCACGGACAGTGACGGCCAAGATTTGAATCAAAACTTCGATGGAATTCGATTTTTTTTTTTCAATTTTCAACTGAAACGGATGCTCTGAGAAGATTTTTAGAAATTCGTTTTTGTTGAAAGGATTCTGTAGTTCAAAAAACCACTTTCTATGCCTATACAAATTCAAAATTCATGAATCGTTTTTCTCGATTTTGAATGCAGAATTTAATGACACTCATTTTAGCGACATAAAATACATTCATCGCTGGTCAAGTTTTAGCTATTTGGTAAAAATAAAAGGTTAATCATGGTAGAAAACATCATATATATTATGCTGTTTTTTTGAAAAATATTTTTCATGAGGTAAGTTAATTTTGAAACTCCATACAGCACACGCTTCATGCAACCTAAAAATTTCAAGAAATAAAAAACAACTTTATATTCTTGAAAAGTGATGAAATATCTTCTGAAAGAATGTTAATATTGTATAAATTCAAGCATTATTCAAAAATGACTGTACATGTTGAAAACGCACCAAAACTCAGGCACTAATAACTTTTTCTACTTTGAAAATATACAAGGAAACAATGGGTGGGTTATAAATTTATTTTTTTGACCCAGGAAAAAACAAAAGCTCTTTGGAATTATGAAATCGATCATATATTTGGTTTAAATTATTTGTAAGTTTTCTAGGTCTGTCATTTTGAAAAGTTTGTAAGGAAGTTTAAAACAAGCCAGACAAGTATGTATTTTCGAAAAACAAAAAAAAATAAAACTCAAAGTTTTTATTTAAAAAAAGTACCAGTGAAAAGAGACACGTGCCAATAATACCGCTAGTTCGATCATAAAAAAATTCAGCAGCTGTAGGTACCCATTAATTATAATATTTATACATAACATCCATCCGTTACTCCGTCCCATTTCCAGAGATCCCAGACGCAGTAAAAGTCTTCAGTACCTACCTACGACTTACGCAGGGTGAAATATATTATTTTTCTAAACCACATTTTTCACCGCCAGCATTGAATTATTTTTAGACGACATACAGTCTAACTTATGCACGTATTAAAATGTTAATTCGTAAACAGTTCTGAGTATACTCGGTTATGCACATTAATACATAAAAATACTTTTAAAAATTTCCGTTTGGCAGATATACGTGTTGAAACAAAAATCAAGAAACAAAAATTGAATCAAAAAAATGGACTTGTTTTTCTCGAGATAAGAAGTTATTGAACAGTAAATTTTTATGAGAACTAGGGACTTGTTGATAATTTCATTCCGCTTATTCGATGGAAACATAATTATTTAATAACTTATCTCATTATCTCAGACGTCACAATGAATGATTCTTCGGAAAGTAAATAGCTAACGGAAAAAGTTACTTAAAGCGGAATTATCTCTCATAAGTATTTTTACATTTTTTACAATTAGTCTCGGCGCAAAAAATAAAAATCCTATCCGAAAAAACAATAACGAAATTCCAAGTTTATCCGATGAATTCACCAGAATCAATTGGAAAAAAAAACGTGAGTGTGTGCCGGGACACACGGTTGAAGTGAAATTTTTGCGATGATAATAAATAAAAAGAAAAGAAAAGAAAAAGAAATCATGTCTCTCTTCCCCGAATTCCGATACATCCATGACAAAGAATTTCATATCTCCCTACCCTCACCGTTTTTTTTTCCTTTTGCTTCTATTGCTCTTCATTCGCGTATGCGGCTGTTTTCGTCACCCCATATGCAACAAAACGCTTTTACTACCCATGTATAACGTCCCTATAAAAGTTTCACTTCAAAAAGAACAACTGCCCCATCCTAATGATACTAAGTATTTTCATTTCAAGTAAAGTACACAAATAAACATTGAAATTTCCGATTTTCAATGATTTTCTTTTTCTTACTAACTATCGTTCACCGAACAAAAATAGATAAGTACATACCTTTTGACGATATTCTATCAATATTATCGTCATTACAAATATACCATGGATTCTGAAAAATATGTGTTGAAAATAAAATCTGTGACTGAAAAATCCGGAACTTAGGAAATGTATCAGAACTTTCGGTATGAAATTTTAACTTCTATTTTGGCTTCGGTAATGAACACGTGTTTTTATTTTTCTGCATATTCATATACTCGTATTGTGCAGATTGAAATTTTTCCCTAAACCAGCGTTTAATATCATTATTCGACAAATAACATGAATTTTCATTGAGACATTTTTATTTTTGATGTTTAGCAAATGTCGGGATGAGGATTTTGGAAAAAATATGGATATTCAAGAGGTCTGAAACACCGACTAGACATCTGGGTCGGTGCTTTTGATATTTAAGGTATTTTGTTAATGTGATACGAAAGTTCTGTAACAAACTCTGTTGGCCTTATGTTACGATGATATGAAATTGGTGTCTTGAAGTTTTCCTCAGTTAAGGAAGCAATGATTAGATTTTAATAATATCGTCTGTTTTTTTGATTAATTAATTCATTAAATTTCGTATTTTAGTTCTTTCTCCTTGAATAAATTATTAGCGAAATAAGAACTTAATTACTGCTCTTTGTGAAAATCGCATTCTTATTGTGAAAAAATTTGAAGGAATTAAAAATTATTGAGAGAATTTGCGAGAGAACAGTCATTTGTAGAAAGCTAGGAAATTTTACAAAAACATCGTCTTATGTTAGTTGAAAATTCTGCGAAAATTTGGCTAAAATGGTACATTTTGTTTTTGAAATATTACTGAAATTCTGTTCGGATTAAGAGATTCTAATGTTAAAAGAATTCAATCTAGTTGCGGAGTTACAGCAATATCTCGATAACCAAACGCACAGTTTCAGCCAAATTTTCACAGAATCTTCAACTATTATTCTTCAATGTCTTAAAAATTTCAGGTTTCCAGAATAAATGGTTCTTTCAAAATTCCTCTCGATAATCTTGAATTTCCCAAAATTTTTTCTCATTTTCAATGACAATCATCCAGAATATTAATCAAGTTCATATTTTGCAACTGTTGGTGATATAAAATTTAATTCTCGGAAATTTAAAACAATAATTTATTCAAGAAACTAAAATACAAAATATAATGAATTAATTAATTACAGAAACTGTTACTTACTGATAAGGACAAAATTTTTGAAGTTGAACTGGTTATCGAGATATTGCTGTAATTTCAGAACTAGATTGAATTCTTTTAACATTGGAATCTCTTAATCTGAACAGAATTTCAGTAATATTTTAAAAACAAAATGTACCATTTTAGCCAAATTTTCACAGAATCTTCAACTAATATAAGACGATGTTTTTATAAAATTTCAGCTTTCTACAAAAGACTGTTCTCTCGCAAATCCTCTCAATAATTTTTAATTCCTTCAAATTTTTTTACAATAAAAATGCGATTATCACAACGAACACTAATCAAGTTCTTATTTTGCTAATAATTTATTCCAGGAGAAGGAAATAAAATATATGAAATTTAATGAATTAATTAATTAAAGAAACAGATACTTACTGAAGAGGACTTGTAAAATTTTCAAAGTCTAATTGAACCTATATCATGATGTTATAATATGTAACCCAGCAGAAAAAACTTTCTTTTGCGAGACGCTCGTGCTTTTTATACCAAAGATGCTCACACGATAGTGTTATAGAAGCAGGGATTAAGAAACAAAAACTGGATGTTTTAGAAATGGAAAACATGTTTTTTTGCACTGGAAACCAAAATAATTGGAAATATTACAATTCTCTGGAAACAGATTCGAAAATAATTAACCAGTAAGTTTTAAGACCAATAATGGAAACGTACTTGAAACCAAATGATGAATCATTTCCATATTTCCATTTTCACTTGAATAATTTTTGATGTGGGAGAAAGAATTTGAAAAAATATCGATATTTTTTGGGAAGTATCAAAAAAATATCAATGTTTAAAAAAATTTTTCTTAATGTCAATAGAAATGGAATCCGTAATGAAATTGAATGAAAATTTTTGGAAAAACCAGGAAATACAACGGAAATGGAAACCAAAATGAAGCAAACAGAAACAAAAAATAACTAACATAATGATAAATTTCAGAAAACTAACGGAAACGAAATGAATAAGAGTAGCGAGTAGCGTTTCTCAATCCATGTACAGAAATGAGTTTTATACATAAGATAAGCGATCGATAGATCTGATCAAAATCAATTCTAATGCTCTAAAATCAACACAGATTTTAAAATACTAACGTCAAATGATGCTAGGAAAATATCTCAGAAATTGTATTTTCATGGTTTCTGAATATTCCCGATTATTCCACACGATCTTTCCTTCCTGTTGTCGAAAATTTTACACGATAAATTTTACAGCCTACGAATAACAACGAACATAAATCTCTATAATATCAAAAGCACGACTTAGTTAACGACTTGAATAGGCTGACACGATCTTAGCCCACTTTTTTCTTACTTTTATCACAGATCAATGATTCAGATTTATTTATCAGTCGCTTATTCGTTTCCAGTTTCTGTAAACAAATTACGCGAAAGAAGTAATTTTTTATAGCATTTTTTTTCAAATAGTTGCTAAATGGTAAAAACCTATACAAGTATCCCTTGAGACGTGGACCAGGAATCAAAATAGCCGTTATATCTGTCAATTCTTGAAGAAGGTCAAGTTGAGTATCATAAAGTGATAACAGAAGCCCAAAGTCGATCACGAAAATGGAAGACAGAATCTTTATAACCGATATATAGTCCAAAGTTTCGATGAATGTTTGATCCTGGTTAAAATTTGAAGACGTTTGTAGAAAAAACATGTGGAAAAACTCGATCATTTGTTTTTATTTCCTGAATAAATTCGAGGAAAAGTTTGAATAGCTTTCTACTTCTGAACCATTACCAACCAATATTTCCAACAAATATGAACTAAGTAATAGCCTATACAAAATAGGATTCCAAACATTTTCAATTACGTACTAATGGGCTATATGTATTTTAACAATTTCTTTTAATGATACGAAATAAAAACTGTCATTCATAAAATTCAATCAAAAATTTTAACTTTTCCCGAATACTAATTAGTTTTTTCATAATTTTAAGTTACTACGTAAATATTGTTTGATGAAAATTCATGTCAAACAGATCAACCATGAGACGAGACCAGAAGGTGATTATTAGGTGGTAAAGGCGTTCGATAAAACTTTTTCTAACTATACGTTCTTCATCAGACAAGCATTACTATTAGTATAGATACCTACTTACATTAGGAGTTGTATTTTATTTTAACGCAGGATTTCAAATTCAATTTTCGCAAGATAGAGTAAAGTAATGCTTAGGTTAATTTTTAAATATTTTTAAAACTTAAGGTTTGAATTTTTTCTCATCTTTTTACAAATATTTTTCTTAAATCTTGAAAATTAAATTTCTTAGGAAATTTCAACTTACTTGTGTCAAATTAAATTATGAAAAAATAAAAATCGGATCTGCGTTTTATTCTATCCATGTGGTCTAACTTCAACTGATTCCAAATCGAAACATCAAAAAAAAAAAAAAACTTTACTCAACCCTAAAACGTAGTCTAAGGCTATTACCGCTGCAATATAAATACAGATGATAATGAAAAATACGTTAATTGAACTCTGTCCAGCAAATAAATGCCAATGGGTTAAATGAAAACATTTCGGCAGACTGTGACAACAGTACCCTCATCTTCATTAAACAGTTAATTCGTGTAGTAAACTGCAACCGAACGATCAAAAAATTAAAATAATAGGCTAAGATATCTATTTATTTTTATTTATAGAGGATATTTATTCGATAATTTCGATTACGCTCGAATAAACAGACAACTTTAAAGTGTTCGTCACCCTGGGTCTACGACTAAAGACTCTCTCCCCATAAATCAATTATCTACACCAGTTAATGGTTTAGGAAATCGTAACAAGGGAAATAAAACGTTTAGTGGTCTTTAACGTTGTTAATTATTTACACATACGCTTTGAGAGACTGTTGTCTGCCTTTTGAGACAAAAAAAAAAAAAAAAAAAAAAAGATAAAACTGCCAAATACTGCTACTGCGATAAAGTGCTCTATTTAAAAAAAGACTACCATATGTTGACAAATAATGTTTTTAAAACAAAATCCACCATTACTTTCGCTTTTCTCTACACATTTTTCACCTTTACTTTATGGAACGGTACCAGAATTGGAACGATTTCGTGGAATCCCATAACGATGATCAAATTAAGTTTAAAAAAATACGTCGTTACGGAAATTTGAAATGCATCACATCCGGTTGTTCATTTTTATCATTCTTTTGTACATAGCTGATACACGACACCTTTCGCATGCACGTGCATACATTTCAATCGAAATTTCCCCCTTGAAATTATTTTTAATTTTTTGAGACCATTCTTTTCCTCCCTCAAACCCATCACCTAATAAACTTCATTTTATTTTTTCCTTATAATTATATATATATATATTTTTTTCTTCATTCAGGTACGTACACATGGAATAAGTGGATTAGACGACGACGAACCTAGGGCAACAATGGTTCATATACAGCATGCACCCGTCGAAAGGCACAAGTATTTGACGCAGGTAATTGATAATCATGTGTTTTATATTCGTAATGCGGTTGGTTCTCTGTGGGTCAAACAAATTACCGCCTGGTATTCAAATACGATTTATTGTTTGGTATATTATACGAATGCGAGGATGACATTTGAAACATTTTTTTTTCATTTCTCGCTTACCATTAAAAAAACATACATTCGGCTGAACAATTACCATTAAGGGAACGAATGGAAATTATACCTTTTTTTTCTTCTCTTTTTTTTTTTCGTACGTTCGTAAAGTGAGAAATTACCTCTTCGTGTATCGTTAGTACGCAACACACGAAACACGTAAATCGAGCTTTTTATTGTAGAACACATTTTCCTTACTCTAACATTAAAGAAGACGAGAAAATTATGGGTATTTACACTAGTTTTTGGATTCCTTTCCATACACAAGGTAGTGATCTATACACACACACGATAACACCCTCAGGTTTCGTAATATTCAAAAAGCACGATGACATGAAGCTCACTGAGAAAGTGGAGGAAGCTGACGGTATGCTCAATCAGCTTCCGACAGTGACCCCTAATTAAATGAAACTTCGAGGATTACTTGTGTGAACGGAAATATATGCAGGGTGAGTAAGATTTCGGCGCACCATAGGGAAATAGCATCAGGGGCGTTGAAATTTAATTTATCACTCTTCACTGTACCAGGTCGAGTCACTATTCCGTGCACCAGCAAATAAATTGTACTCAAATAAAGAAATACCAAATGTAATGCTTCTGTAATAACAATATATTACTAACTGTAATAAAAAATAACAAAATACAAAAATAAATCACGAGAAATGTTCAAACACCCCCATTGGCATGGATACAATAATTCAATCTATTAAAAAAATTTGATGTCATATTTCTCAGCTATTGGTGGGTGATACAATTAAAGCAAATCTGAATAGCTTCCTGTAAATCTTCAATATTGTCATACAGATTGGACTTAATGTAAATTGTTGTAGAAATATGGTCCAACAGAAGAAAATCACTCAAGTTGGGAGAGCATCCGGCCAAGCCAATGGTTCCTTATTTGATCCAATTACTCTTGCCCCAAAAGAATCTTAGAGGAATACAGTAGCCTCTCTGTACATATGAGCAAGGCACCCATCATGCTGGTATCAATGGTCTCATCCACCAGTTATTTTGCACAATGCTGAGGGTGAAGCTCCTGAAGCACTTGTATTTTGTAGCTCTTATAACAACTTTTTTTCAGTTTTTGAAGGAACGTAGATTGTGACTTACCCAGGTGGTTAGCAATAATTCTTGTACTTGCTTATTGATTTGCATTGACTGCAGCTACAACCAGATCCATTGTTCTATCTTCTCGATGCTGATACACCTGCTTTCTTGGAGGATTAACACTTTCAGTTCCCTCAAACTGTTGCACAGTTTATAGGATGGTGGTATGGTGTGGTACAGGACAATCAGGAAAAGCTTCATGGAATGATGTGCTCACCTCACAATAAGTGTAGCAGACAAAACTTTTTTTCACCCACCATATTTTCTCTTCAACTGAATAAGATATGGTCTTTCACTGTACACACACAAACTGCACTCCAATCAACAATAAACAAGTCAAAAATGTTTCTGTTCTTATCTCTCAGCGATTATCAGGACAAAGATTGCAGGTTTCCTCTTACTTGGTGTGGTGCACAGAATAATGACTCGAGGATGTACAGTGAAAAGGGTGAGTCAAATTTTAACGCATCTAATGCTATTTCCCTATGGTGCGCCAAAATCTGACTCACCCTGTATATTTAAAAAAAATTATTTCCAAATTCTCTCCTACATTTAGAAAGCATTAAACAGAAATATTTCATTAAGTAGATGGTGTATGTCACGAGCAAAACCAACAATAGGCAGTCTCAGCCTAGATCTAAAACTAGCAGTGACGTACTAATATACACAACCATGTTCAAGTAGACTTCCATTTTGAAAAAGAACAAACTCACCTTAGCCAAAAAGGTTCAACAATAACATAGAACCCCTTCATTTTAGAATGAAACGGTCTTCATATAACATTAAATTTGAATAATAATCTCTGAAGGATGCCTCCACATAGCTAGTTGCAAATACTAGCGTTTCTTATAAAAAGGAAATTTCATTTTTCAGCTAAATGTAATTTATGTCCACCTAATAAGGATAGGAGAGAAGGACGAAGGTCAGGACAAAGAAACTAGAACCACACATAAACAAGGTATAGGTGAAACAACCTGCTCCTTAGTGTGTTCTTGGTGGAGAAATTAGAAATTGAAAATTTAAACAAAATGAGATCCGACGAATCTCATGATTACAAATACACAATGTATAACTATGATTAAAAATAGGTACAGTAGGATTTCGTTTCATTAGAAAGAAAAATGTATAAAATGAATTATATTTGCTCAATTCGTAATATTTTTCATAGCTTCCTCAACCTCTCTAATGTTGAAAACATACAATACATCTAACCTTTTCCAATACTTAAATATTGGTTTTATTTTCAAGGGGCAAAATATTTTTAGCATTGTTAGCATTGAAATTTCTTCTTGAGTCTGTTTATGAAAGTGTCCCTACCCGATTTTTAACAACGTTTTAGCAAGTTTCAGCGTGAAGAGTAGGAGAAGTGGTAGATAACATGGTAAAAAAAGTGGAGGAAAAAAATGGTAATGTAAAATAAAGTGGAACTGGTAACGTTGTTTCTTTGTTTACTGAACAAATATGAAGCTGAAAAAAAACGAAATAAGCTCTTTATTTTTTGAAATTTTCATTCTTTTTCAATGCCCTCCTGTCGTTCTTACGAAGTGTGAAACCTGTGGATTTTTATTGCAATGCAACTTGATTTCAATATATTTTTCAGCAATTTTAACGTCTATACCTGTAACGGCCAAAAGAGGTGGTAATGTACCTAATTAGAACCACTTTCGGTATTACACCATACACGAAATATCACGTACTTTAAAAGCAGTAATACTTCTAGAATAAATTCAAGTTTATCATCCACAGACTATCGTGGACCTTAACAGTAGTTAGAGACTCAAGAATATTTAAAACACATGAGTGAGTTTACACATTTAATAAAATAATAATTTGTACATCACAGTACATTAATATACGTTAATATTTATACATATACAATCACAATTCAACAAGCAAGACTATCTGTTCACTAGAGACTTCTACAAGAGAGGTTCCAGGTACTTAGAAGTAGCTGTCGAGGAACAGTGTCTTATTCCACTGAATCGAGGGATTATATACTCGTTCAGGGTATGAAAACGTACGTGTCGGATAGGTAAAGTGAGGTAGGGTGTTGTTATTATAGGGTTGTGCTCGAGGGGCAAGTACAATTAGGTTATGAATATACAGAAAGTATATCTATATTCATAAAATCAAATACGGGTAATTTAGTGGTTGTTTATAAAGAGTTATAGGATGATTATTGTTGATAAATATCTACGTTTTTGGTATTTGAAAATGTGTGAACAAATATGTTTGTCATTTCTAAAAATAGACGAAAATATACGTTACAATACCAGTATTTCTACAAACCCAGTTAGAATAAGGCATCATGAATTTGAGAAGCACTCGAAACATAGAGAGGAAACAAGTGGATCTGAAAGAGTAAACCATTTCCTCGAAGCTTTGCTCGAAATGGGCCCCAATGGGATGAGGCTTGCAGTGAAATCAGAGATAAGAACCGACTAATGTTCTCATTTTTGACAAATACTGAACTACCGTCATAACTGCTTTGAAAATTTATGATCGAGGATAATTTTGACCAAGCACACCATCAGACCCAAAACAATAATGAAAATGTGATTTTTTTTTTAGAAATTAAATAAATTTATGGCGATTTTTTGAGAGTTTAGTTAAATTAAAGAGCTTTGTCCAAACTTTATCAGTCACGTCACACAAAATTTCAAAACCTAACTGAATTCATTCTCATAGAATAGTCAATGTAGCTAATGTATGTACCTATGAAGTTTATATTTTTTGATGAAGTATTTCACGGAAAAAAATGTATATAGCGTGCATTGCCATATTTATTCTCCTCATCTTAATTCTATATACGTTGTAAAGTGACAAAAAGTCACACTGACGACATTTTAGTCCTTTGACAACTTATATCAATAATTTAATCAGTTTTATTCACATCAAGACGATAAATATTGCCACATTTTTTCTCGGTCAAAGTTCTTGGAGAAATATAACTGTTTTTGCTACCATCATCACTTTAAATTCTGACTAAAGTTCGCAAATTTTTCATAGCGTCATAAAATATTTCCGAACTTTTCAATATTTTATCTTCATCAGCCACAAACTAGCCTTTCCAAAAATTGAAAACAATTTTCGAATTTACGAAAACCAACCAAACGTAAAGACTATCGACAGGTTTTATGTAGCTTAGAAACTGAAAGCAGGTATCTAAATAATCACCCTCTCTCCTCTCTCTTCATCGTCAAAAGCCTTAAAAAATTTCAAAGCCTCAACCCTTGGTTTGCCCCTCCCCTATTTATGAAATTAGTTCGCATGCAGAGATGAAAAGACGAAAACTACATAATTCCAACGGAATACAAGCAGATCAAATGTACCCTTTTACCACGTGAAAGGCGGATAATGGAAAACGAAATAATATGACGTCGGTTTTAAGGATTAAAACGCTGACCGAAGCTGAAAACTGGAGCTCGCATAAGCAATTTCCAATTTTTTTTTTTTTTTTCGGTTTCCCTAAAAATAAATATCCTAGCCGCGATAAACGTTTTTAATGGATGCGGCCAACTTTCCACGATAATAGAATTTTTAGAGTAATTCGATTAATGACAACCGATGCAACGCGAAAAACAATCTCATTTGTGAAAATTTTTAACGACGAGCTTGACGGGTGTTTTCATTCCGTTTCGACAGGCACAGCTCTCGCTAAAAATCCAGACAGTTAAATGGGCTGCTGCGCATATCTGCGATCATAAATTGCGACAGAGAAACGTATCTATAAACTGGCCACACTTACTTCAAGACGATCTGGCAAAACGATACTGTGTGTACTACAAAAGGCCACCCAAGTGGCTCAGACAGAAAGTGTGGACAATCGTAGAAAATAGGCCCGTCAAGGATATATATATATATATATATATTACTTTTTTTCACATTCGGATACAACAGGTTGCTTCGGGTTACGCAACCAGTAAGCTCTGAATCATGTTTTTTTAATTTGTGCTACAAGGGTTGCTGATTAATTATCAGAATAAACTCACTCTAAAAGCGTCCAAAGTTGAAGGTTATGCTCAAAATAAAATTCATACGTTTGACTTTGAAAATATCTAACTGTGAAAGTCGAACGGAAAGGGGAACAGGGTCAGAAACATGTCGCCATCAAATGTGCCAGAAAACCGCCACGATCAGCAGCAAAAGTTAGCTGCAAGATCGATTTATTTGGACCAGACTAGTGAAGGATCACCCGTATCCTATTTTAAACGCGGAGACATTTGGTTAACGTGAGAGTATTCAAACTTTTGCGTAAAAAACATCGTATAAAACTAGAAATTAAAAGAGATTGTCGCCACAAAAATTGATTTTTTTCTCTCATCCAAAAACTTTCAGAGAAATTCAGAAATGAAAATAACCTATAAAGGAGAATGGAAAACGAGGGAGTATAAGAGAGTACAACTTTTATCTGCGATTGAAAATTTCAATATCTTTTAAAGTCCAACTGCTAGTATTTTTGTCTCTTTGCGAATTTTGAACAGCAAGGAAACATTAAACCATTGAAAAAGTACGTTTTGGTAAGTTATTCATCTAGTATTTTGTAATCCTCCAAAATATGAACCCCGAAAATATATAGGAATGTAGCTTTAAAATATGTGGCAACACTGAATTTTTCTCCATTAGGCAAAACAAAATTTGCGTAAATGACCATAACGATATTACCAGCAGTCCAGCTCCAGTACATGCAAGTTACTGCGTTAACAAATCAGTAAAATACAAAATAGTGAACAGAACATTTAAGAGTTGATAGAAAGGAGACGTATAAGAACATATACTGCGAGCACAAAAATTTAAAAAATAGATTAACATAATTTAAATGGTACTTGAAAACGTATTTCATGAGCTATGAGACTTTATCAAGTAGCACAAATCTGCGAGGAGCACGTCTGAAGTAAATCAACCATCCAAAAAATGTAACTGACCAGACATAACTCAAAAAAATTCTCATGATTATATGACTCGAGCACAATATGCCGTGTTTTACAAAACACAAATTAATCTATACTTGCATACACATGGGATTATGAATTGAGGCTAACCAGGTTACCTATCCCCTTTCAACCGGATGGAGCTTGACCTATTTCACAGTCTCTGCAATGCAAGTACTTGTAAAAGAGGATTACAACGCACAATTCATACTTTTTCCCACAGCTGGAACTAAATTTTGGACAACTGCTTATATGCATGCGCAGAGTGATGGATGAATATAGAGCTGAGAACTTCTTCGATTTCACAACTTAACAAAAGTACGAACTGCGATTGAGAACTAGGATGCTCACTGCTCAGTACTAAATAGTCAGGGATATTTCCAGACGTTTAAGCAAGTAGGAATCTGGTTCACCAGGTTCTAATGCTAAGTACACGTTTAATTAATCTAAATTCAGGGAAATAAGTGTACCTAGCACAACATGGTTCAGACACAAGAATGTGAAGATACAATTATTATTTTACACTAATGAGCAGACTGAATGGTTCCTCGGAAAACATTCACGACAAACGACTGGACAAATACTAGAAAATAATTTTTTTACCACAAAACTACTCTCTGATGTCTGAACAGTTTCACAACTTTTTTGTGAATTCAAAACCATAGAGCTCAGAATTACATTCTATCGTATACAGAAGGGGTTGAGGTCAACTCTCCCCGAAATTCTTCCTTTTCATAAAATTTTTAGTTGCTCTTTTATGGAAGTTTTCAAAGAAAATCTACTTATTAAAATTGATCTGGTATTAAGATCAAGCAGGCGAAAGTAGGTTCGTTTTTCGTTCCAAGACCCAAGGAAAATTTCAGCACTGTTAGCTGAAATTCAAAACCCTGAAGGGCTGCGCTTTGACTTATGCTGCCCTGGTAACACTCTCTGTTCAATTCATTACTTCAGCAGAATAACGAAATAGTTGGCGCATACCCATGAATTTTCAATAATTTTCGTACAATCTAAACTGAAAAAACGTGGTTGTATTATATGTCGCAGTTAAAATCAAACATCAGGAAAATTCATGAATTTTTAGTCAAAAGAAAACACCGACAAAAAGACTACATGTCCACATTGACTATATTTACCTGATTAATTTTAGTCATTAATGTAAATTTTTTTATTACCAGTCTTTTATCGAATTAAAAATTTTCCTTGAAAATAACTCAGTTAAAATCGATAGTCAGTTAATATCAACAATAACGACTAAATTTAGATTAATTCCTAGGAAAATAATTATCAATGCATCTAATTAATTGATAATTCCAACACATTCGTGTATGTTGATGTAGGTCTGTGTGAATTATTGCTGCGTAGCAGCATTGGGCACTCTTTTAATATTATTATATTTGACTGAAATTTTTTAGTCAAATACGGAAATATATGTTACTTCACGATATGCTTGGCAAATATCCTGAAATTTTTTGGGTCATTTATATAAATAACTGAATAAATTCTCATTTTATTTTACAAAAATGCTTAGTCAAATAAGATAAATTTTCTGAAATTTAATTAACAAAAAAATCTAAATACAGATAATACTTCTACGTAAGTATGTATGTAATGATGAATCTCGTTGATATATTTAATGAAACGTATGATCATACATTTCGTATTATTCTCATTAATATCTTACACCTGCAAACTTTCTTACAGATAAGGCCTATTCAGTCTCTCTTCTATATTTTCAAACTAGTTTCATCAACAATTATTGCTTTTGAATAAGTTTCATAGCTTAAATGTCAGTTTAGTTTGTCTGATTTAAGTAAACTAGTCACTACCCCCGATCTCTACCACCACATAGAAATTAGATTTGAGACTTATAATCCTCCAACGAAAAGACTCCAGCGAGAAAAAGAGAGCAATAGAAAGAAAGAGAGATACAACTATTTTTTCCCTATCTTTCTCTCCTTTTTCCCACTTGATTATTTAATTTAGAAACAATAAAGGACAGTTTTTTATTATTTCTTCGTTTTCATCACACCTTTCCTAGTTTTTCAATACTCCACCATTTTTTTTTTTTTTTTTCATACGCTTCTGCATCTTATTTTCTATACAATCCGAGTATTTTAATAAAAACAAATCAAACTACGATTCACAAAGAGGTCGGCTCAACGATAATTCAAAATTACCGTCGCTAAAAGATATGATATGCAGAAGAAAAAATAAGCAACAAGTCGAATCATCCCCAGCGTCTTGGTTACTATATAATTAATTATCTCGATCATCCTCAAACGTTGTTTCGATTTTACTATTTTCTCGAACACACCCAATAGGTCTCACACACGAAGCGTGGTAATTCACAGCGAAATTTGAATATCTAGCGACCTAGGTATTTTCGTATCAGCCACATTTGTTTATCCACTTAAGAATAGAATAGAATCTATTCGAAAGAGAGTGGATGCATCATCGAGCAGTCGGTACTCCACTTGCGCGGTATTTTCTGCCGCGTTGCACCAAGAAACGCGTTCACTTCCTTTTTTCTCTCTCACTCACTGTCACTCTCTCTCTCTCTCTCTCTCTCTCTCTCTCTCTCTCTCTCTCTCTCTCTCTCTCTCTCTCTCTCTCTCTCTCTCTCTCTCTCTCTCTCTCTCTCTCTCTCTCTCTCTCTCTCTCTCTCACTCTCTCTTTCTCTACTTTGTCTCTCTTTCACTCGAACGAAGACTACCTCTCGAAGCGCACACGCCGACAAGACGAATAGCGAAAATAAATTTAATTTACCGAACAGTTTCAGCTTTAATTTCCGTTTTCCTCTCGTCCCCACTCTAACCTCCCTGCCGGCAGGAATTGTACCAGCAGCGACAACCATTAAATCGTACATTTCGACGCTTACATATGGCTGAAACGTCGAAAAGCGCCTGAAATTCGGAAAATACCTACCGCCTTGCACAATTCGATTGTGGCAAAATCGTATAAAGACAGAACAGTAAAATCTGAAATAAAAATTTCTCCAAGTCGAAGATGGCTACGGTGTACGAATGCAATTACGAAAAACTCATTCGAAGTAACGAAAATCAATTTTCGGCGATTCGCCTTTTTATTGCGGCTGGTTGCGCCGTAACAAGTTTTACGCACGACCAAAATTCTTTTGCTAATTCGCCAATAAAAAGTCTTTTGCCCGCACAAAATTATCTGGTTATCAACATATTTAAAGTCATTCGAGTAGAAAAAAAGTCTCCCCTCTTTGGAGTGCGATAAAATTTTGATTGAATGCATCAAAAACGACAACTGATATTTTGAAGAGTTCCGAAACTTTTGAGGAGAGTTATGAAGTATGATGACGTGTAACGGTAGGGCATTGGAAAAATGCCGTAAAGGTCAGCGGGCAAACTTTGTGTCCCGGGCTGAGGAGCTTAATCCCAAGAGGCTATAGCCGAGATTTTCGGGAAAATAAAGGATATGTTAATATTCCTGCACCCGTGGAGTCCAACGATGAATCCTGGAAAATTGACGAATTTTTTGGACATTTTCGCGACAATTTTCTTGATGTCCTTCAACCTAAAACGTATTCTACTTCTAAAATTTATTTCACTCGAACCATCTCGATTTTTTCATTGGGACTAGTTATATGTACAGACGAAATTCTCACAAAAATATATCGATAAGATCTTCTGCATGAACGCCATTACACGTCAGAGTTTGAGGTAACCAAACCTGATTTTTCTGCCATTTCATTCATTCTCTCTTTCACCTTTTCGTGATCTGTCTTCAGCTACCTCACCACGTTCACATCAATCACTTTAAATTAATATTAATTTCTACATATTTATTTATTTTATCATAATGACGTACCTTTAATGCTAAATGAAATTACTTTTTTTATTTTTTTTATTCTAATATTCACTGCTCTTACTTGCTTATGATTTTGCCACTTTTGCTTGGCCTAACTCTATATTGTGAATTTTCACGGCCACAATACTTCGTTTAAATTTATATTAGTTTTTACTTCTAAATGCAAGTTGCTCATCTACTAATTCCTTCGTAGCTTTTCATCTCATTCGGTAATATGCATTCATGACATTTTTCGCAGCAACCAATTATAATGACATTTTTTTCAGATTACTGGTTGTATTGTGTGCCATGATGTATGAAACGATACGATTTCTAGAGAAATAGCACAAGATAATAATTCGTACAATTTTTGTAATATGTTTTATTACGCATCTTCAGTTATTGTTTGGTTTTCGATAGACAATATGTAGGAGTTTTTGCTCTGAATTTGCCTCTTCAAAAGTCATCTAAATTATTCAAAATCTTACTCGTTTGTGCTTAAATTTAACTGCAACGTTTAATAAAATCAAAATCAACGTGATTCGTGCACGTAAAAGCTACCTAAGTTCTTTAAGTTTCATGCCATTTGACAGATTTGTACTTTGAAATTGTGACGCCAATGCACTCGTCACTTTGCAAAAGGTTTAGGTATCCAGTTCATAAAACTATACCATTAGTGCCGATTAAAACCTTTTTTTTTTTACTAAATCGATTTAATTTCACTGATCAATGTTGAGTGTTTTTTCAAATTCAATCAAAATTAACTTTTCATGTGCTCCAACATTGTGAACCAGGAGGAGCAAGTCTGAGCAACTGCAATAAGCTGCTGTTTGAGTTGAATTTTCAACAATTGCTGTTTGGTACATTCAATTGCCAGTCAGCGGGTCTTTCAATAGCTAACTTGACTTGAGGTTGGTGCAGTGCTACATCAGAAGGAGATCACGTCGTTTCAAAGTTGCTGCGATGTTTGTGATTGAAGTAACAGTAACATAAACACTAATTTACATGCTTTTATTGGTTTTTTTGCTTATTCACTGAAAATGAACATTTAAAATGATAGCCTAAACTAATAGGGATATGGTCAGAGGGCGGTGGATGGTTTTACTTGTTTGTTTGGCGTTTTGTTATTGTGGTTTTTCCCCTTTTCCTCCTAAAAATGTCTTTCCCACACTTGGCCATGCAGGTATCTGTATTTTATCTTTTTGTCTTCTTTGTTGGTTTTGTTTATTTGTTATGTGACATTTTTGGAGGTCACAAGTTCAAGAAACACCTGGTAAAAAAATATTCAAATTTATTTAAGCGAGAAAAAATTTTCAGTTTTCTCCTATGCTTAAAAATTTCGATTCAACACAAACGTGTTTCAAAAAACGACAGCGACGATTTAATTTCATATTCTAATAAAAGGTTCAAAATATTTGTTACCACCGACAGCATCTCGCATACTAAATTTTATAGTTACACAACTTTTCTTTCCCACTTCTCGGGCTGGAGAATAAATTTTATTCTTTTTAAGTAGGGTTTCTATTTAAAATATACTTATTAATCTTGATGTCATGGAAAAACTTGGGGTGGCAGTAGGTACGTTTTTCGGTTCATAACTCAAGGAAAATTTTGGCACTAGTAACTTAAATTCAAATATATATATGAGCCAATTTCTTGTTACCAAGGTACAGGTCGAAATTTTTATCCGACAGGCACGAAATATGGAACGAACATTAGTACTAAGCCAAGGACCTGACTTACTGATTTTGTTGCGGATTGGCTGCATTGTACTTCCAGTATGGCTACTTTCGTTTCGGTTTTAGCTATAAAATTTTTAATTTTCAACCAATAGCTACGAAATTTGAAACAAATATTCACTATGATACATTATAATTTGCTATAAATTTTGGTGCGGATCGGCCATACGGTACTTCCGGTATGGTTATTTTCGTTTTTGTTTTGGCTATAAAATTATCAATTTTCAATCAATAGCTACGAAATTTGTATCAAATATTATAACTTGCTATAAATTTTGGTGCGAATCGGTCGCACGGTACTTCCAGTAACACTACTTTCGGTTTTATTTCGTCTATAAAATGCCTAATTTTGGACCAATAAGTACGTAATTCAGGACAAATATTTATTACGATCTGTTAACAACTTTTTATTGACTACCTAATTTTACATTTTTTGAAAACCTACTTTTTCTAACGGAGTTGCTGCTGCGTTAGAGTTTTTCTCCTCGAAACTGTCAAAAAATTGATGATAAAATTATACCAACAGAATACATTATATTTGATGGGTGCGCAAAATTTTCTGACCATTGTTATTCACTTGATAGGCACAGAATTGAAAACTTTTGTACCTATCTTCCGGTTTTCCATCGCAACATGAAATGAGGATACCGTCACCAAACGGTGAATATTAATGCAAAGTTAAACTGGAACATTTGTTGCGTGTCATTCTAACTACACGAAGAGGAGGTGTAACCACATCCGAAAAGTCGAAAATCCATAGCATGAATCGCATAATTTACAAAGTCACGAATTTTGTACTGTAGGTGGTACATTAATATAATGAATATGAGTTCATTAATTAACATCAACTCAAAGTGAAACTACATTTTCAGAAGCCTTTTACATCCAATATCTAAAAAAAAGCTAACGATTAGTTGTATAATTGGATGACAATTTATAGAAGACGCTTCAGTTCAGTCCAATCTTTTATGAAAATAAAAACAAGATAAAAAAATATATATCGAAAGACAAGGAAAAGTGGCTTGCTCATATATTTTCGAATCACTGCACAGCATCATAAAATTGCTTCGTTTCAGCTTTTGTAACACATTCACAAATAATTTTAGTTTTGAACTTTTCAGAATTATGGGTTCTTAATACCGCAATAATAAATTCGCCATATTTAAAAAGTCAACCAATCAAGAACATGAAAAAAGTAAATTATCGACACTCTCAATATGAGACAGTTCATATACCAAACAAATCTCGTTATAATAGTCGTGTGTAACTGAGTGATTTTGTTGGTTAGCTCACAATGCAATAAATTTGTATAATTTTTGAAAAATGCTTGCCACATTCATCATGAGGGGATACTTCCAATTAATTATTGAATTTTCTCTTTTGGATACCTAAAAGTATTTAATAAATATTAATTCGAAGTAAAAACGCTGTTACCATTCAACTACCAGACTAGATTAAAGCAGTAGACATGTGTATATACCTATATAGAAGTAAAAGAAAAGAGAAAAAAAATGAACTCACTCATAGCAGGTTATACATTCAAAAATGATCAGTACGTACCTGAAAACAAAAAATCAACAATAGCACAACGTATATTAATAATTAGAAGAAATATTTTGAAATTTATTAAATATTTTAATGGTATCTACTCCAACGAAGTGATATTTCAATAAAGTTTAATTAATAATTCGTTTCAAAATTCATATCTCAATGATTACTTTTTACTCAAAATTACACCATATTGATATGCAAATGAATTTTGATAATTTCAACTTATGACCAAACGGAGAAATATATTAGAGACGTTGCTGAAAAGGGAGGCGAAGGTACCATATTCACTAACTAAAATATGAGCTGCCAATATATCTTCACTTAAAAATGTTATGAGAACTGAAAAAATTGGTAAATCATTTTATCTAGCAGGTAATACGAAATAAAGTTTTATCCGAAACAGCTTTCTTCTCTTTAGAAAATCTTTTTGAAATCATTTTCTAGCAACGCAACAACTCCTAAAAAATTGTAATGACTTTGACTTACATTTGTCTCGTTATTCACTATGATATCAGCGCTAAATGATCCGCTTCACTTTATCCTCTTTAAAACAACAACAACGACACAAACAATATAAAATTCCAAATATTTCAAACCATTAGGAGTGACTCGAACAGGGAATAAACTAAACTACGAAACTAACCAAAAAATAATTTCAACATTGCTGTCAAATTCTGCATGAACTTTTAAACTTGACTTAAATAAGAGGAATGTAATTTGAGTTCAACTTAATGTCGTCCATCTGGGCCTAACATCTTCATATGATATTTAATTATTGCATTTGAAATATTCTACGTAATTCAGACGGAACTACATAAAACAATATGAAAACTACGCCCATACTGCGAGGACATTGCCATTGAGCAAAAAAAATTTTTTTCTGGTGAAGAAAAGAATCAGAATAATAATTACGTAATAACATCAATTCTTTTTGTTTATGGAAATCGATCTCAGTATATAATTTCAGTACCATACTCATACAAATTTTTTCATCCACGCATGATGATCATGAGAGGGAAGGAGAGAAAATCCAAACTACAATCAAACTTCCTGGGGGTTTTTCTGCGAATCGGCTTTGTTACGAAGAATACATGGCTCAATTTGTGGCATAAAGCAAATCCGGTGAATAATAGATTGAAAAAAACATTTATAGTCATCGAATTCCAGCAGATTATTCACATCTACTCGATACGATAATTATAGAGTTGAGGCTTTATCCATAACTTACAGTGAATCAAGCCATGTGGTAAAATTTAGAAATCTCAAGCACTCGCCATATAAATTACACCGAGAGAAAAAAAAAACTAGCGCAGCAATATTTCGATAGAAAACCCAGTTGCCAATTTACATCAACAATTCAACAGCCAACCCTGAATTCCAGATGCGTGAAAAAATTGCAAAAAAATATCGATAATTATCTATATCTAACAAACAAATCAATATATCGAAATTTCATTGTTACAGTATTAAGTAAAATAAGTAAAATAACCCCCTTTCGTCTTGGATACGGAAGAGATACTTCAAGAAACACAGGCGACTTGCTTTTCTCCAGCTATTTTTTAATGCATTTTCCAAATAAAATACAACTATTGCATTCAGTGCAGTGACGGGACCTGGGGGCGAAACATGTGGGAAAGCGTCGATCCCAAATCGTAGATCACGAATATAAAAGTAACTCAAATTCTTTAATACAATATGTGTGTATATATATGGAAAATAGCCGGTAAAGTGACGGACTTTTTTCTTATTGTGTACAAGCTGTTAGCCGTAGATTCACTTGCGTAGAATCTATCTGTGTTTTCCTTCCTCCATTATTTTAACAACTTTTTTGTGGGCCTAAATATTCTAACAATAAATTGTTTTAATTGAAAATTGGACCCTATGGAAAAATATACCCTGTGATGTATCATTCATTAATATACAAACAAATGACCTTTACCCGTTTTTGTTTTCCAAAAGGGTCTAACAATTAATTTAATCCAAAAATTTGGGCCAGAATTTAAAATTCAGTAAACGAACAAACATATCATACAATGTACAACTGGATAATATAAGGAAAAATAATCTTGACCCCTTTTTTGTGGACCATATAAAACAAGAAAAAAAACCGAAAAAGAAACAGAGAGAATAATAACCGCCTTACTAAACAGAAAAGACAGACGAAAAAAGATAGGCAAAACATTTTTTCAGTCCTATTTTACACGTTGTTTGTTTTCTATTTTCACAAATGGTAAAAATTTGTAACTTTTCCTTCAGGGGGCTTGCGGACTTCCACGATGGCTATAAATCTTCATTAGAATAATACAGTTTTTTATAATGTATACAGTATCATATGCATACATACCTATATACATTAAAAAAACTCTAATGCAGCAGCAGCTTCGTTAGAAAAAGTAAGTTTTCGAAAAATGTAAAATTAGGTAGTCGCTAAAAAGTTATTGATAGATCGTAATAAATATTTGCTTCGAATTACGTCCGTATTGGTTTAAAATTAGGCATTTTATAGGCGAAATAAAAACGAAAACAGTGTAACCAGAAGTACCATGCGACCGATCCGCACCAAAATTAATTATAGCAAGTTGTAATATTTGTTACGAATTTCGTAGCTATTGATCAAAAATTGATAATTTTATTTCCAAAACAAAAACGATAATAGCCATACCGGAAGTAACGTACGGCCGATCAGTAATAAAATCAATGAGTCAGATCCTTGACTTAGTACTAATGTTCGTTCTAAATTTCATGACTATCGAATAAAAACTGCAACCTGTATTGTGATAACAAGAAATTGACTTTTATAATATGTATATATATATATATGAATTTGAAATTTTTTCTGAGTTTTGAAACAAGAAACGTACTTACCTTAACCTCAGATCGTTCCATGATACCAAGATTAATAAGTAGATTTTCAATAAAAAACCAACTTAAAAATTAGGTGAAAATAGGAAAGTGATAACAATCATTTTCTTTTTTCATAAAACGTATAATCTTTATCAACCCGACCCATAACCTTTTTGCGAGGTCAATTTAATACCTAGTTTGCAAGCAAACTAGGTAAAAACACAAACATTTTACGTTCAAATTTCATGGCATGTATTCTTCGACATTCAAATGAGCTGTATGAATTTTAACAGGAATTTTGCATGAAAAATATAAAAGTCAATATATTTCGTAGTTTTTTGATTCTGCTTGCACAGAATTTCACGTGAAATTTACAAAACTCAACAAACTGTCAGAAAATCAAAAAAATTTCTGTAGAATTTATGCCGTTTTTTTGTTTATAAATACTAAAGAATAAACGATCCTAGAAAAAAATATCAAAAATTATAGACTATGCACAGTACAATAATTATCATATCAGATCGAGAACTTGACTTTTTTTTTCCTCTTCAAAATTCTTTTATTGTATTGAATATTGAAAAATTAATGCAGATTCTACGGATTTCGTCTACATTTTCAATGGCGAGCTTTTGTATTTTGAAAGAATAAATAAATTTTTTTTTTTTTAGTAAACGTTTTCAAGAGTTTTGTGAATAAAAATTCAAAAATGAAAAAAAAAACTACGTGAATAAGGCTCCCGTTTTTCAGAACGTATGAAATTTGAAAAACTTTATTCTTTCTTTGTAAATATTTTAATGCGCAGAATTGTAACAGAAGGGAAAATATTTAGTTATGGAAGAAAGAAAGTTTAAAAAAAAAATTATTTTATTCCAATAGTTTTTTTTAAGAATTTCGTAAAAGAATTAAAAAAAAAAAGTCTGAAAAAATTTTCGACAAAATAGGATTTCGGTGAAAAAAGTTGAACACTTCAAAAAATGTTTTCTTGAACATTGTAATAAAATTTTATTTTGAAAAAAGAAAGCAAAAACTTTGAAAATATCAAAATTATATTATCACTGTTTAAAAATGTTGATGTTGTTTATCACGTCAACAAAATCATGACTACAACTTTGCTAATGTCATCTTTGGGCATATTTTTTTATATTTCTATTATGAATCGCTTGTTTCCTTTTACAACTGAACCAATATTTTTGCTCCGTTCTTTTATTAGGTTTAAAGGTAGATCTCTTCATTCCGGATGCATAATGTGTGTTTAGTGGGTTCTCAAGAACGTCAATGAATGACCAAAACACAAAACCTGATGCTTAATTTCAAAATGAAATGAGTAAATTATATAGTCTGAAAATTCTATGGAACTAAATGATTCAAAAAAGACACAAATATCTACAATACATTGCTCAGAAAATGATGACTGCGCAAAAACACACAAATTAAATTCATTAAGAAAAATTTCCCTAAAGAAATTATTTTGCATTATATGTAGAGTATTGAAACATTAAAAAAAAATTCTAGAAAGCGTTAAACTTTCACACAGTCATGAAAGAAGAAAATTAAAGACGAAATATTTTTTGTTGTATTTTTTTCTTCGTGTAGAAAAACAGGGTAAAAAGAATAGGAAACAAAAATAATAGAACTCAAATATAACACTGAGGTACGAGTTACAAAGATTGACAAAAGGAGCAAATTTATTCAAATAGGTAGTTCTAAACGGACATGTGTTTCAAAATACTGACTGTTTGGGTGAGACAGTGCTGTTATTATTGCACTAAGAGAGACGAGGAAAATGTTCAAATTTGATTTTTTGCAACACCTGTTCGTAAACTTCATTTTTATACGAACCTTGACGATGTATAAAGCAGGCACATACATCTGTCTTTTTACTTTATACATCGTCTTGGGCGCACGCGTCATTTTATTCACAAGTCCTGCTTCTTATTGCACCTAGCCTACGTTGCCGTTTTTTTGATTATATATACATATTATTTTTTTTCTTAAACGTTTCCTTTGCTGCGGGGATTCTAACTTCAGTCATTGCAATTAGGGATTCATCACCTTAACCACTTTACCACGAGGTTTGGCTGAAAATAAAGATATAGTTTGCGCTTATACGTTTCCCAATAAAAAAAATATTTATTTATCTAAATTATTTTTTTTGTTTTTTACGAGGAGGGGTGTTGCAGAAAATAGTGTTTAACACACGTATATATAGTAGATGATTGATACTCGTGTAATTTGCATCACTCGCCTTTAACTTGTGCTGCAAAAATCACACTCGGATCAAAATCACCTACTTCATACACGTGCATCACAAATAACTATTTTTAAACAAGAAAATGTACCATAAATACGTTTTTGCAACACGTACTGGTTAAACTACATTTTTATATGCACCTTAACATGTATAAAGCAGGCAATTTTAGAACAATTTAAAACCATTGTATAGTCTTTACTTCATACATTGTCTAGAGCACAAGCGTCACTTTATACATAAGTCCTTAGAAGGACATAGCCTAGTCGTCATTTAAAAAAAATTTTTTTTTTTGTTATTAAAGTTTCTCTATATGATTTAAAAAGATAGCATCATAACCACAATTCCACAAGATCTGATTCCGTAGATGAGGATGATAGTCTGTGCTTATATATGTTTGCCAATTGCCAAAATATTTATTTATCTCAATTATTTTTGCTTTTTTTTTGTTTTTTGGGGGAGAGAGGGTGTTGCAAAAAATAGTGTGTGACACATATGTATTAGTAAGTGATAGATACTTGTGTGATTTGCATCACTCCCCTTCGGTTTGTGCTTCAAAAAACAAACTCTGATCAAAATCACCTACTTTATCCACATGTATCACAAATTTACTATTCTTTTTATGATTCAGTGAAAACAACTAACAATAGTATGAGTATTTTATTTCAGAAGGAGAGAAGAAGGTCGAATCGATATCAATCATTTTTTTTCAACATTGCTTGCGATAACTGAAATTACAAAATATCTATCTTCTTATTTGCTCCATAAATGACCATTTTTCAACATCAATTGAAACAATGGAAAGAATACAGCTAGAAGATAGCCAAAATCGATTCCCTTCTGGAAAAGTTTCCACAATGAAAGTTTTTTGACAATGTTTGTTTTCCATTTTCAGACACGCACCATCCACACGTGGGATAATAGAAACGGGTTTCTACATGGTTAAGTAAACATTTTTGGGATTTCACGAGAAAATTGGATGAACACAATTCTGTCTCGGAATGTAGGAAAGCAAATTGTGTTCGTAGGTTCACTACAAATTTTTCGAACTTCAAATCACAAACCTTCGAACGATTTCATAGTTTTGAACTCGTTCTTGAAACTCAAATGAAAACTCGAATGAAACTTTTTTTTTTTAATAAAATAAAAATCTAAATGACTTGGAAGGAAATGTAGAGTTCGAAAAACACGAAGAATTGGTCATTTGTCCAAATTTTTATTAGTTCAAGAATCATAAATCATAATTATGTACGAAAAAGTTTGATCGAATTGTACGAAACTAGTTCGATGTTTTACTATAGGGTTTTCAACCTTTTTCAGCCTGCGACCCCATGGGGATAGATAAGAATGTTGGCATTCACTTTGACACATGCACGCATGAAAACTTCGAAATTCTTTCTGTTTTCATTTTCTGATTTTCATTATGTACTTTTCCGCAACTTTTCGCGAATCCCCTGATAAAAGTTCGCGACATCTTGGAGCTTGTTGCTAACAGGTTGGAAATCCTGTACTAGATGACTGAAAACTTTTTTATTGTATAATTTGTACGTTTTAAATAAATAAACACCATTCAGCACTTTAGAATTCCTGTGGTTGTGATAATTTTTCAATCTCGTGCATAATCATTCTTAGTACTATCAAGTTGCAAAGAAAAATCTATTCTTAAAAAAAAAAAAATGATTCGAGAAAGTTTGCCGAGAAACATCTCGAGCCACCTTTCGTCATGAAACATATTTTTACTATAGGGGGGATTAGTTTTGAAAAACATCCGTCGTCCAATAAACTAGTGTCACTTCTGATGACGTAATAATTATTATGGAATTAGACATTTTTGAGAAAGTGAGAGGTTGGCCAAAGTTTAGGCTAAAGAGATTGGTTTTAGACCGAAAACGGTTCATTAAACTGGAGTTTAAGTTAAACTACATACTTCTTCAGGCTAAGGCGATTCCACTGGTAGGCTAAGTACCGATATATAAAAGTACATACAATGTAAAATTTTCAACAATTTTGAAAAGCTAGAATTTATTTTAAACGTTATTTATGAAGATAAAGTAAAAAAAAAAATTTCAAATAGTGAAAAGCAAAATAATAGAACGGAGCAACAAAGTTTGGTGAATTAATTTTTTTTAGCATGGACTATGTTTTAGCAAACACGAACTACCCGAAAAGCGTCATGAAAATTCGACATGCCAATTAAATTCACCCAAAACATTATTTAAAATTAGGATCGTAATTAACCGGGACGAAAAGCGCGAAGGGCACTTTGGCGAGAGGCGTGAATTGCAAAGCACGTTCCATGTAACACGATTTAAAAAGATGTCCATAAATACGAAGCATCCGGGGGATTCAGGGGCTGAAAAAACGAAAAGTGCCAAGTTTTTGAATTATTTATCACATAAAACACAAATATCACAAAAAATAAAGGTATAGGTAATCAGTATTATTTTTAACGTGAGGTAACTTTCAAATAAAAGTTAACATTTCAATTTCAGCCATTAGCGAGAAAAATTTTCAAATAATGTAGGTTCAACCAACCTTTTCCTTTCATGCAACCCAATATTGACGTTGAGATTTAGGCAGCAACTGGTGTTCAACCTAGTTTTATGTAACCTGTTCTAAAATAGAATAGGTAGTCAATTAACCGACGGTTGTGGTTTAACTAAGTTTTAACTAACTATAAACCAGCATTTACCTCTAAGTAGCCGCAAAATGGAAAGTAAAAATAGATAAACTCATTTCACATACTTAGTTGTACTAATATAATGACCAAATATTCAGCCTTTAAAATCCCATCTAGGTGATGAAACGGAATTGGAAATAAGCAAATTTTTAAAATTTGATGAGATTAAAAACCTGCATATTCGAAATCATCACAAGTTGTCTAGGGTTGCCCTTTGAATATTATGTTTATCTCATATGGATAAGTAACACTGTACATGGAACAAATAAAGTATTACTCAACTCTGTTAAAAAAATGTAAGAAAATCTGAAAATAACTTGAAAATCCATTTTTGCATTTATGTAATCTGTCCAAATTGGACAAAATCCATTTTTAAACTTTGTTCCATACCATAATAAACAGTAATCACAGTAGAACACATACACAGATTGGATTTAGTATAAAGGTTTTTCTAGACCCGGAACTTGACCAGAATTAAAGTTCCATATTGTAAAAAAAAAAAAAAAAAAAAAAAAGAGGAAAGCCCATTTGTTCTATATTAGTGTTTAAAGTCTGAAGTCCAAAAACTGTAAAACTATCAAAGACTTTATTATTAATATTACCTAAACTGGAAATTCTAATGGTTTCTTACCATAAATCAAAATAAAACTTTACCCATGAATACTGGATGGAGTTGATACAGTTTGACAGATTCTTATTACATTTGTTGGAATTTATTCCACATAATTAGACAAATGTCTATAATTTAAGAACTATCATCATCTAAAAACTTTTCAATTTGGTGAAATTGATCTGGAAATAACTAACTTTTAAAATTCTAAGATTTGTGAAATATGGGACCATAACAAGTTACAAAGCCACTTCCAACAAAATTATCAGTCTCCAATCTTCATATCACATATTGTGTGGAATTATTATGAAAAAATCTATCACAATAGTACTCAAATTAAAAATCAGAATCATTAAAATTCTAATTTCTTCATTTTGTCATCAGAATAAAATTATTCTCATACCTGAGAAAGAATAAAGAAACATTAACTCTGTTCTACTTCATCATATAAAGAACCTGTTAAATGAAGAGAAAATAATAAAAGATTTAGGATTCAGGAAATTTTGGCTCCAGAAATGCCCTAATTGAAAAATCCTTATTACCATAAGGAGAAACTCAACGAGGACAATGGATTTATTCCATATCAGTAAATAGTTTTATAAAGTTTGGGAACTGTAAAACAATGTGAGACTTCATTATAATTATTTATCAAACTGGAAATAAATGTGAAACATCTACATTCCTGAATGCAGTGTCATGAACATGCATATATGGTCATGATTACAGTATTTTTCCAGGTACAGGATTGGAAACTATCTACTTTGGTCATCACCAAGTAGTATAAAACAAGAAAACCACAAATATAGTGCAGAAGAAAATCTAGAAAAACTATAGTTTATGACTAAAAACCAATGCCAAATTTTACACCTGGGTTCTAGATGAAAATATCAGAGATTCTCATCATATTCGAATAATTAATTCCACATAATTAGTCAGATAAGTATAGTGTGAAAATTAGGATCTTCCATAATCTTTTCAATCAGGTGAAATGTATCTGGAAATTACAAAAAATGAAACTTTCCTCAAATCCGGTTCTGTAAGAGTTCTTATTAAGTTTTTCATTTCAGGCCCAGAACATCTGTATTCTAAATCCAATCTGTATGTGTGTTCTACTGTAATTACTGTCTATTATGGTATGAAACAAAGTTTAGAAATGGATTTTGTCCAATCTGGACAGATTACGTAAAGACAAAAATGGATTTTCAAGTTATTTTCAGATTTTCTTACATTTTTTTTTAACGGAGTAGGATAATACTTCATTTGTTCCATATACTGCGTTACATACCCTTGAGATAAACATAATATTCAAAAGGGCAACCCTGGACAAACTCTGATGATTCCGGAAATGCAGGTTTTTAATCACATCAAATTTTTTGAAAATTTGTGTATTTCCTGGCTCTTTTCATTTTATAGATGGGATTTTAAAGGCTAAAGATTTGGTCGTTATATTAGCACAACTAAGTAGGTATGTGAAATGAATTCATCTACCTTCACTTTTCATTTTGTGGCTATCTAGAGGTTAAGAACGTTTTATTTTGAAAATAATTTCTTTGTGGGAACAGAAGAAAATTCTCAAAAAAAAAAAAAAAAACAGCGATACCAACAATTTTAACACATCAATTCGAGAAGGAGGAAGCGGACCTGAGTTATAATTTTCAAAAATATAAATCTCCAGAAGAGATACAGTGAAGAAGAACCAAAGAATAGAAAAAAATAAGAATAATTTTTCATTCCTACCGTCAGTTTCCAGCCATTAATCTAAACATTTCTTTCCTCTCTTACCCTTTGTCTGTTTTTCTGTCTGTCTGTCAACCTCAAACGAAAAACGAATAACCATAAAATGAAAACGCAAATCGATATACTATTCCGTCACGTCTCTCTCTACTCCACTTACGATCTTGTAATTTGTTTTTCGATGCAATTTTTCTTTTCACTCAAACCTACGACACAGCTAGAAAACTCGAAAAATTCGTTACGAGTAAAAACCAATGAAAATAAGAAAAGCCAACAACATCAGTCAAACTGTTTTTTCCTCCCACAGTTGGAAAAACAACCAAAATTCGTAAAAAAGAAACAATAAAATGTAGTCATAGAGAATATCAGTTCCATCGTGGCTTTTTTAACATAAAACTGACTGGTAATCAATTATTTTTTAGAGTAACTTTCAACTCCAAAAACACGAAGGCCGCTATTGGATAAGAATAAGAAAAATGCTACGAATTTGGTTTCCCTGAATTTTTGACATATACTCGTATTTTTTGCGAATGGCACCAAGTTTCATAAACTGCTCTTCAAGAAGAAAGTATTCTTTTTTTTCGAAAATGTACAGAAACATTTTTTCGGCAGGTTAACTGAATCAAATTATAACTGAATTAGTCTAAAGAAAGCTATGTAGTTTGTATCGACATATTATCGATAATCGGTGGAAAATTTAACAAGAAAAAACATCGAATGTAAAAACGAACCCCGTATTTTGCAATAGTGAAAATATTAAAAAGTTGAAATAAATAATTACATAAGATATACCAATAGATTATAAATTGAAGAAGAAAAATCCTACTGTTTGCATCAATTTCTTATAAAACATATTACTGCAACAAACTACTTAGGAGTCAAAGGGTTAAAAATTTGGATGATTTTTCAGTGATAAATGAGTATATATCTAAGTAAAAACTGGCAAAACTTTTTTCAAATAAAAACCTGAAGGCTGAACATTTTTTTACTGAACGATTTTTGCAGTAAAATTCATATCAGCTATAATTGATGTGGGAAAAGAGGGCTACACCTACAGATTCAATTCTATACAAGATCTGTTAAAAGTTAGTTCCAAATTCTACCAAACAGTTTCAAGTTCTAGGGCTGTTCTGTGACTCAGAAAAACTCAAAAATTGACGATTAAAATAAAACAATTTTGTGAGATAAACAAGCTCATATCCATAAAAGAGAACTTAAATTCTTATCAGACTAGTCGAGTCATGACAGAGACATATAGCTGAAGAGATGTCCAACTCTCTATATACTCTGTGGTACAAAAATGTGACAAAAGATCTTTGACCATTATCATCTTCATCAATAAAAAAAAACGCGCTCTAGGGTGTCAGCGAACTAGAACATTTAATGTGGTACACATTTCATAAATTCGTTAATGAAAATTGAAGTTTGAAAAAATGATAACACAATATTAATGAAACACATATCGATATCATATCGATATATCGATCAAAACTAATTCCTTCATACTCTTATGATAAAACATTACATATCATATTAATTTAATTGATATTCCCTCATTTCGACTGGTGGGGATATTGTGATTGGCTGTAGGAATTTGTATTCTTTCTTTGATTGGCTGTAGCACCCTTTTTTAATGAAAATTTAACCAAAATAATTTTTTCCGAATTTACTCTGAATTCAGCGTAATGAAAGTAGAAATGTGCACCACATTAAAAAGTCAACTTTGTTTAACATTTTGCGCGGCTTTTTAGTGAAAAAAGACATCTCTATATCAATACACACACACTATCAAGCTACAATACATGCGCAGTAAAGTAATTGAAGTTGAGAAATCATTCATGAAGATGATGATAGTTGAGATGTTTGTCACATTTTTGATCACCTGTTGGAGATTTCTTTAGCTATATGTCTCTGGGTTACAAAATTTGACACATTTTGATAAAAAAATTTTCCAAGTATTTTCTCGGAAAACTAAACGGCTTCTTCAGAGAACGAGAACTAATGCCACATTTCTCTAAATTTAATTTTTTTTTAATGTGGTAAAAAAAGTAGTACTTTTTGCCACATCAAATCAGCCTTGACCAATATATTATTGAAAAACTAACTTGAGAACACATTTTCCGCAAATGTTCCGTAAATGTGACACTGGGAAGCGATTTGGGTGGAAGAGAGGAGCTTTTGTATGATATTTTGATGATTCAATTATCCCCTACATATGGGAGAAAAAACATATGTGTATTTTGTCGGATAAACGTTCATTATGCTCAAGTGTCTGGACTGTTAGCCAAAGCATAAAAGTATGATTGTTTTCTCGAGAAATTCACAGTAGCTCTCAAACTCTTCCACCCAATCAATGAAACGAAGGAAAGAAACCTGCGGTAACATCAGTGAAGATCAAGCTGATAACTATTTTCCATAATCATTCCGAATATCACGCGTATCGTTCTTAAAACTAAATTTGGGGTCCACACACAAGTGTTTTCATCACTTTTCGAGTAGGCTGCCACCATTCAATGTAATAAAGTAACGCATGCGTTAATATTTTAACCGCTTACTGTATCGAATAATATTTCATTTATACTCCCAGTATGTTTTAATGAATTACAAGCCCCAGACGACCAGCAGCAATTACTTTTTATCCACACCGCCTCACCAAACCATTAAAATGCTCTTTTCGAAGAATCAATATTTTTCAAGCGCGCACACACCACTAACAAGAAGGATATTATTGTTCGTCTTGTGCCTTGAATTTTCGTCCACGACTTCGCACCGAAATTTTCGAACGAATGAAATTTTCAGACTTGTTCCAACATACGACAGAAATCTGACACGAAGGTAAACACCAGTCAGGGTTGAACAAATTACGGATGAGACAGGACGCAGAAAGGGCAATAGTAATACGATTCCAACTAGGCCAATATTTGACCGAGTAAACGCCGAGCTTTTGTATACGATGATTTAGCGATACAAAACCATTATTCGCTAAAAAAGAAAGAAAAATGGGGCCCATTCCAGCGAAAGGGAAGGTAGACAAAATTTTCGAATAATACGAAATTTTTTAGCAAATATCACGTGCTGACGCACAAGAAGCCTAAAAAATAAAGATGAAGAAGAGTAATTGATTTTCATAAGAAACCCGAGCAAGGTGAGCACTACGTAGACGAAAAAATGTTGACAAATTCGTTACGTTAGACGCATACTTAACCGGTTGTATATCACGAATTTACGATGAACAGCTGTGAGAAAATTTGGCACATATGACGTAGTGTGTAACAGCCGAATGAGGAGTGAAAGAGGAGAAGACAAATCATACTGAATTGGTTGGCCGCAACTGAAAGAAAAATGAATCGAAGCCATATTATTTGAGAATGTGAATCGATTATTTACGTTATTTGTACTATTTACAAAGCTGAAGTACGTCGAAGAATACAGAACGTCATCATTACAAGCGAGAATAGCCGTAAAATTTACGAATTTCTAAAAAACGAAGGACAATCTATTCGTAGACATAGGACACATACATGGCAAGGAGGAAGGTATCGCATTCACACCTTTCATTCGTTTCCAACTTTTCCTAAGCAATTCCGGTAATATCTTTTTGGCTGGATGCGCACCGAAAATTTGGTATTATGGGAAGGCAAAGGCTGGGCAAAATATGTTCGAACATTTTACATTTTGTTTTTTGTTTTTTTTCAAAAACCTGTATTTTAAATTTTATCAAATATCTCTAGGAATTACAACTTCATAATCACACAGATACATGTATTATTGGGCAATACGATACTCGTTCCGATTCATTTTGAACATTTAACTCGTCCCCGAATTTCTTAAAACAGGTATATTTGAATTTGATGGGCTCTTCCTTAACAACAAGCACATAACTAGATCAATTCCACGTAGGATATATACCAAAAAGAAAATAATTTTTCGTTCGAAATTACTTCTGAAACCAATGAACAGAGTGTTGGGTGGGTTTTGACATTATGCATCATGCTATTGCGAGAAAATGTTGTGACTAAGCATAATTATAATCCTACGCTATTCTCAGGCAAACTCTTAGGGGACCTACATGCAGCGTGATAAAATTTTCAACCAATTATTTAACGTTTTCTAAGCTACTGAATTAAAATTTCCAATAATTTCGGGATTCAAATATGCGGATAACTAACGATTTTCACTTGACTATTGATGTGCATGTTTTTCGAGATGATCTCGTTCGATTTTTCAGTGGTTTTGCCATGGATGTCTTATTGTTGGGGTCTATAGACTATTTTTCACATCCAATTTTTGTTACCAAGGAGGTGATGACGTCATAATTCAAGATTTAAAAATTTTAGGAGCAGGGAGATAGGTTAGAGGGGCGTTCTGGTTGTGGACAGGGGGCGGACGAGGGGCTTGAGAGATGGCTTGGTGAGGAGCAGGGACGGAGAGTGATCGGAGTGGTGATGATGTTATAATTCTGGGCTTAGAAATGTTAGGGTCAGGGTAAATTTTTCGTATCCAAAATTTTTTAATTCATAAAATTTAACTTGGCTCCCAAAATAACTCGAAAGTGAAAAAAAATATATATATAAGTTCTGCATATTGTTGCTTGTGACGACAATCTCAAGTAGGACGAGTTTAAACATTTCATTGTGGAATCAAAATACAGTGAGGGATGAGTTTAACTACAAGATAAGAGTAAAACGGAAACGAGTTTGGTATTTCTCATTTTATTTTACATATTTCGGCATTTGGATGAACTTCTGCATATTTATTTCAAAATTAGCGAGTATTATTCGTACAAATTATGCTGAAAAAAGTACAGAAAGAATAAACTGGAAACCAAAAAAAAAAAACCCCAAAAAAAATGAAAATAATTACGGAAGTAAAAAAATTTATTCTCAAATTTTTCGTTGATTCAGTTTGATAAACTATCTTGTCATCTTAGACATTCATTCATAAAAATCAACTAAAGCAAAATTTTTTCTCATTGGTGATACACACAAATACACACAATAACAACAAAAACATCTAAATTTTTAAAGGTTTTAATACCCTTTGAACCAATTTTCCATTTTTATAATAAACCAATAGTTACGTTTAAATTCAAAAGAATACGAGAGCAACTACACACATTCGTGCATAAAATATAAATAATATTCTTCAACAATGAACCGTACTCCAGATTCAGTTGAAAAATCAGTCCGTCTTGAAGCATTGGTATCTTCTAGGAATAGTAGGATTGACTGAGACACTTTAAAAGTCAAAATGTAGATTCGTAATATGTCTACAATTTTGGTACCAAATAATGGCCGAAAAATCAAGACTGTTTGAACATGAGCACTGATATTGCATATGAAAAACTAAGCACGATTCGTGGACTACGATTAGGTTTTACTATTGCACAACAGTTATACTTTTACGTAAAGCTTCATTTTTTTCATAACGTTGATAAACTTTTAACAACGTTTCTTTATTTCATAAGTTCAATGGAAGTTCCACAAACTTTCAGTAACATTACACAGCAAGTAGGTTTCGCGAATTGGCCAGTTCGATAGATTCCTGCTTGAGGCACGAATATCTCGTCAACATTTGTCAGTCAATTAAAAAAAATTAAGAGGGCGTTTCGTTGGACTTGTAACTAATCAGTGAATTTTAAAACAAAATTTACAGCTTATAAAAACAGTTAGAGACTGAGCGATAGAACACATAGTCACCAATGAAAAAATAAGCAAATCTGACAAAATTATTCTTACTTTGATATTATAATCCAATAGATATGTAGTAAGAAATGTGAAAAACACAATAATAAAAAAAAAAAGAGCTAATATAGGAATAAAATTTTTCATACAATGAATTACATTCATAGTTACAAAACGCGACAACGGTATTGGTTGCAGCAAAAAAAAAGAAATGAAAAAAATGAAGAGAAAAGAAATTCTAGCGCAGCAAGCCACACTATAAAATGTAGATTTTCTTGAACAAAAAAACAAAATAAATAAATCTTTATATATAAAGCTCGAAATTTGCGTGTTTTTCCGTTCCACTAAAACTTTGGAACCATAAGGCAGAGTGTCATGAAATTCACACACATTATTGTGATTGACAAATCACGAAGAACATGATAATTTTCACTGCGCTATGTCACTCTGTTTCCAATTTAAAGGCAAAATAGTTAAATAATTTTCCAAATAACCTATTTACAGAAGAAAGGAAAAATTAAAGTATGAAAATTATTTGAAAGAATGGCGGGAAAATAATACGTTTAAAATGAAAATGTCAAGAAAATTCATAACGAAGTGAAAGAATGAAGTGTATTACAAAGTTATAAAACACGTACTAACACAAGTTATTAAATGATTGCTTAGCAAATTACATAAAAACCAGCTGGCTTTTGACCAGCTTCTTTGGTTCATCTGGACTTCATATTATTTTCTTAACACTAGTTTAAAATAACAGTAGGGTTCGTTTTTGTGTAGATCCAAATAAGGGTACCAAATTTTAAGACTATCGAATAAAATTTTTTTCAAAAGATAAAACAGACTTGAAAAAAAAAATTAATAAATAAAAAATGCACTAAAAAGTGAAAAATAATTCTTTTAAAATTTCTCCAACCACATCTAGGTCTAGGGACTAGAATTACTGAAGTCGACGCTTGTTAAAAAGCTCTGTCATATAAAATTGGAAGGAATTGACGTAGGTATAAAGCCTACATGGTAAAGGAAAAGAGCGCCGACTTCAATTATTCCAGTCCCTAGACCTTGATCTTGCTAGAGAAATTTTAAAAGAATTATTTTGCATTTTTTAGTGCATTTTTTATTGTTGTTTTTTCAAGTACTTAGATTCTATTTTTTGAAAATATTTTTTTCAATAATTTTTCGTTTCTATCGTTAGCGGCAATATTATTTTAAAACTAGCAGTTTTTTTATTTAAAGATAACTCCAGAACTTCCTCATCGATTCTGAAAAAAATTTAATGGGACCACCATGGGATCATATTTTATTATTTAAAAAAAAGTTCATCAGGTTGAAAAATAATGCTAGAACAAATAAAAAACAAAAATTAAAAAAAAAAACATAGGGATCGAACTGATAACCTCCTCTTTTTTTTTTCCAAATCGGTTAAAAAATTGCGGACCTGTACCGAGTTCAACAGAAATGTGTTTATACATAGTACGTCTGAATTTCATTTAATAATACCAAAATTTTCCTGGGATCATAAGACGAAAAACGAAGCTACCCTCACCCCTGTGTCTCAATACAAGATCAATTTTAATATGTAGATTTCTTTCAAAAATCTACATAAAAATGTGTTATCTAAAAGAAAAGGAAAAAATCACGGAGTCCCCTTTGCATAATAAATGATAAAGAGTAAATAATCAGGTAAAAAGTAAAACTAGCGCTAATTAAAAAAATTATATAAAAAACAGGAAATGGCAAAAATTTCCAATGATCAATGTACGGATTATGCACAGACACAAGTGATAAGCTTAGGAAAGACTTTCCGAGAAATCATCTGAAATACAATCAAAATTCCATTTCTGACACTGAAGCTAGGGCTACACAGACAAGCGTTTGAGCGTATGAGCGGTATCGCGTTAACGTTCAGATTCAAATACTGTATTGTATTCCTAAGCATTGACGTGGACCATCGCTTGAAATTCTTTTGTGTATCGAAGAATATGTTAAGGCTTACGCATTAACTTTCTCATTCTGTCTTTGGAAAACCATACCTTCGTCATAAATGCGACGTACCTTACGAAGGGAAGCGGCGATTTTCGTCAGACGACAATTGAATTTTTGAAGAATCTCGAAGAATACAACCTATTTTAGTTTTTCAGATATAAGTGTTTCATCGCCTCTCTCACAAATTTTATATTAATCAACCTCATATCAAAAATATTTTTTTTAAATGAAAAAAATAACACTGTTCATGAAATATTGCTTCAAGAAATACAGCTCAATTTTTTTCGCAATCATAGGTAAAAAATCCCAATGATTCTCATTTCATAAAATCGTCCCTATTTTAGCACTTTATCATGACTTTTCTACCATAGATGCAACAAAAGTCGGAAAAACAGTTTTTGCAGAAAATTTGAATTAGTTTTTTCCGTTAGTCATTCTGCATTCCGAAATTTCTTATAGTTATAGAGAAAAATTATACAACTCAAATTTATGCCTTTCAGATTCACATTATGGAAGTAGTACATAAAGGAGCTTGGCTGTTCTTACTTCTTCTCTTCCTTAAATAAGAAGGTCATACCCGACAGGGAATATTTGGTGATAAAATCTCCGATGGAAATTTTTTTCACTCCAAACACTAAATTATCTGTACTAATGATTTGGTCAGAAATTTTTTTTTTTCTTCTTTCAATGAAGAAGACTACCGATTAAAAATATTTGAGCCCTCGGAAACTGTACACGGATGCAGTGAATACTTGAAAAATATTCAATTTAGTCGCCTCCTCTTCATGAGCAAGATGACCACATGTTAAAAATAAACGCCTATCTATAAACAATCATAAATTGTATTCGTAGACGTCAGCTTGCAGCTGAAATAAAATGTAAGTGCGAGAAAAGAAAAACGTAAAAAATTTAACGATCAAATCACAATGTCAATAAATAACAGCTATAGCTGGGGAAACTACGGCAGAATTCATGGTCCATATGGATTTCAAGAAACAATTTCTATGGGAGAGAACTCGATCACGTCTTGTCGAACAATTTGCGCCATCAATATGTCTCCGCAAATCAAACATCAAAAACCAGCTAAAAACTGAAAATATTCCCAGACTACTCGAGCGTCAAAAAGAAAAATGACACTTCTGCAACGATTGGTCTGACATCAAAAATTACGCCAATGGAATTTGTCTGATAAATGCGCTAAGGCGAAACTTCACGAAAGTGGAAAATTTTATACGCCGGATGGCACGTAAAGCTCTCTTCCGCCTTTAATGTAAGGGTATGCTCTGGCTATTTTTCATATCTATCATCGCATTAAACGTTTATTTTCAACCCCTTCGTGGAAATGGGATAAAAAAAAAGAATAAAAGGAATCTTCCATGATACAGTCGACCAAACGTAGACCACCGTAACAAACTAGGTATTGAAAAAAAAAAAAAAAAAAAAAAAAAACGAAAGGAAAATCCCTAAAAGGAGAGAAAACAAAAGGGTGTTCTGTAACGATGATAACGAGTTTAAAATCGAACCGTAATTAGTAAACTTGTTCTTTAACGTTTATTAAAAATTACCAAATTAGAAGTTTTGTATGTACTTTACATCCGTTTTTTGCGCTTTTACCATTCACCTGCCTAGTTGGAAAAAAATTTTTTTTTTGAAAATGCGATCGACGATAAAATGAGGACCAAAAAAATTTGTAAAAAAACCCGATTCGATTTTCCGCGATGTAGGCTGGTATTAGAATTTCACGAAATCTTTCTAAATTAATATAATTAGTTAAGTACTAGAAAATATTTTCAAAGAGAAAAAAACTAGTGGTCAGTATCAGTGGCTGAAGCTGATTACAATTAATGTGATAACATTTTCATATTATTTGACTTTAATCCAAGATGGATTCTACTCGATTCGATTTTCTTCCAGTAAATATTTTAGCTACTTAATATATTGATAAAAATTCGATTTCGATGTTAAATGAGAAATACATGTAAATAAATATCGATCTGGTTTATAAAAATTTGATATATAAAAAAATCTATATTTTTCGATGTTAAATGGAAAATTGTTGAGACCACCAATCCTTCTCCCCTCTCACTCCTACGAACACACGATCACATATCATATACATTTATTTATATCTATTCGCGGCTACACTGTTCCACCACTTCCGCCGCTCATTCGTTCGTTTCCGTTATCGTTCGTTCATTACTCTAAAAATGCACTTTACTTAAATTATATAACTTCTTAAATAAACACTCGCTTCTTGGACGGAACTTCGCTTAAATCTTTCTTTCTTGTTACAACTCCGATCCTCATCCTCAATAAAAATGCATGTAAACCAATATCGATATTTTATCGATGTGTGGAAAAAATAGGAAAATAAAGAAACATCGAATTCGAAAACAGATCCCATATAGAAAATAAAAATGTTATCACATTAAAAAGTGGCAATCTAAGAAACAAATTAATACGAGGAGCTTAGAACAAAAGTGAACAAAATCAACTTTTTATTATTTTCGAATTCAGGCTGGTTTTGGGTGATTGAGAGTGTATATTTTTCCAAGCAATACACGAAATTAACTAAATTAATAGGTAGTAATTTTCATTTTTCCACCGACAAAATGAGATTTATTTGTACAACCTTTAACGAAGTAAAAGCTGTCGAAATATATTAATGAAGACCGATTCATCAATTTTAGAACGATAGAGATTAATAATTATTTTTCGGAATTAATACGACTTAAGGCCCATATTCACAAACGTCACTTTAACCTCTCTTCACTTAAATTTCATTTTAAAAAAGTTTTATGCACAATTTCGTACTTAAAAATGGGGGAACATTGTATCTCTTATGAGAGTTTCTATGTAAATATAAAATATTACCACAATATTAAATACAAAATTGTGTCAAAAGTCAGTTTTAAGTGAAGTTTAAGTGAAGGGAGGTTAAAGTTACGCTTATGAATATGGACCTTAAACTAGATCAATGGGTCTGAACCTATGAATCGGTGACATTCAGAATAGGTGGCAAAGACATCAGGCTACCTTATTTTCATAAAGTGAATGGGAATTATAAACTTGAGAAAAGATTTTGAGTCATGATTTTTCACCAGTTATTTGGGTTTGGGTCGCAGCCAAAAAGAGATTGGGCGTTCTTAACAGAATTTTTGTGATATGGAATGAACCGTGTTAAGAACACGCATTGAACTTTTTTTATTTTTTTAGAAATGCAGCAAAGGAAAGGTAGATGAATAACAGCGAAACGTAAACTCTATTATAAAATATTTGTATCTTACACATCATTTTTTCCAAATTTAGTCAACTGAAATATTCTCCGAACGTGATTTGCATGTATGTTATAAATATAATTTGAAAATTTTTAAGACTGGCATGAAAATTTGGTAAAAATACTTGAATATTTTCAAAAAGTCAGTAAATGAAAATTAGCCTTCTCCCTCCGCACACTCCAGCCGAGTAATTAAAATAAATAAAAACATTCTCAGAATTTTATGTACAGCAATATTTTTATTTGTAGACCTATACGAGAATATGTACAGCAATATTTTTGTTTGTAGACCTATACGAGAATAGACATGCTGCAAGGAGCAGTTATTAATAATAGAAATTACTTCCGGTTAAAATTCAACTCGATAACGTTAACGTAAAATCAAAATATTTTACCACATATGACTCTGTCTGATTCTCACATAAGTTATAGGGCTGTTGTATTTTCTATAAATAAGTTGCATATTTCGGGAGAATATTCGATGAAATTTCATCAATAACAATTAGTGAAACTCAATAAAGGTCATGAAAAGTTTATTTTTTGCAACAATTAATCGTGCCTTTTCAGAAATGATAAGACTGATATTTTAGTTTGAAAATTTTCAAACTTTAGCTTATTTTAGTTGTACTCAAATTTTGGCATTACGAATACTATGTGGAGAGCAGAGGTGAGAAAGTCAGAATTCCAGAGGCAGTAACAAAAATAAATTTGCTTACACACAAAAATAATGAACAACCAAACAAAATGAAGCTTTTTATAAGAATAATTGATTTTATTGAATACAGGATTGTTTTTACAAAATTTTGAGCGTAAAAGTTTACAAAATTACGGGCAAAGTATGTTATAAAATGCAATATTTTATAGAAACAAAACAAATCTCTACAGTCTACGGGAAACGATCTATTCAATGAAAATATATTAAAAAATACAGTAAAAACTTTTACATTAGATTAATGAACTCCACTTCAAATTCTATTAATCAACGATTGTGCTGAAGTTTTGATCACCGAGTCTAACTGCTACATAAATTCATTGACAAAATATTAAGCTTAATTCTTGATTTTTGAAACTTGAAGTACTCAAATTTCACGTAACACTATTGAATACCCTCTTTGAATACATTGAGATTTTAACGTCATACAGAAACCTTTGGTGGACCTGCTTTTACACAGAAAACTTTTTTCACAATTTCTTCTAAACTGCATACAACATAACTTATCTATTTTTTTCTACAAGGTACAAAGCAATCAAAACCTTCCGATGAACACACGTTATATTTCATAAGAACATTTTAACTGGTTGTGCATCGCTGTTATAATTTCTCAAACTAATTTTCATTTCCAATCTTTTGAAAATTTAATCATGGTTTACCTTCTGCTAACTTGATAATAAGCACCTATACATTGCGACAGCATATCAATTATAAAAGACAATCGAATACCGCAATAATTTACAAAAAATTATACTAATAATTTATATCACCTTTCTCCCCCATGATTATATTCTATCAAATCTATAACATAATGAAAATGATCAATGAAATCTATAATTTGTTTTTTTTTCATTATTTTACATCACCAGGGTTGGTTTAAACTTCGTTCTCATTACCAAATATGTACCTACTTAACCAATCCAGTAACAATCGATTAAGCCATCGTATCGTCATCATAATACAATGTTTAATAAGTTACGTTGATATCAAATTCACAGCGTAACCCAAACTACGAATAATAATTCAAATTTGATTACGAGCTCGTTGCATTTTTGACGGCTTTAATATTCGAACAATTATTTAACAACAATTAATTATGTAAATATTCGGTCAATGCAAACGCTAAGCTTGTGGAGCACCTTTTTTTTCTACACCTTTCGCATTCCACAATAAACAGTTATGCACCAGATAAGAGAGGAAATAAAAAATAGAAACGATAGTGTTGAACTTAAATGAGTAAAAATCAATAAGCAGAGCAAAAGAAAAAATTACCGTTTAGAATAGGAGAATGGATGAAAGAAGGGAGAGTTGAGGGAGCTACGTCTCTTCTATTACGATAATTACTCACTTTGACCCTAACCATGTTTGTTGGGAATACACGAACGAGAGATTACACATTCGAAAATTTGGTTTGCGCCTGTAGGGTAGTGGCACTCCCTAACTCCAAAAACTCATTCAAGTAAACCACTGACATTTGAGTTTAAACGACTTCCAAAGCCGGCCTTTTTTTTCTTCTTTTGCTCGTCGGTTTGTCGAACATAGACAACTATTGAAAATCAACTGTTTATAAAGCATAGCGGAGAATTCGTTTCTCATTTATTTAGAAATTCTTGAAAGTATTAGCGGGTGAAACAAAGAACTTCGACAATACCCAGATATTATTGTATTAAAAGGTCTTGTCTGTATTAGGAACGAGCATTAAAAAATGAAAACAGACGATTATTTTGTGGTTTTTTATCGAGAAAAATCGAAACCAATAAATTTGAAAAGAATTTCATCGAATAGGAAAAAAGCATACGAATTAAACTTCAACGAGGAATGCGAAAAAGCAGACCATATTTAGCTACTAAATAGAGAATTGTTTGCATTCCACACCGGCCAATCCGAAATGTTACTTTGAATTTAAAAACAAAAAAAAATCAATTAAAACAATTTTATAAACAAACATTTGATCCCGTTAGAAAAGGAATTTCAGAAAACTATCTCTGTGAGCACCTATGACATGTGCGAGGAATATACATTCAAAATTTTAGGTCAAATAGGCTTCATTAAACCCATTTCTATTTGGACAGACCTTGAAAACAAAAATGGTGGTACCGGAAGTACCGTCTGGCCGATCCGCATCAAAATCAATATGTTTGGTCCATGGCTTAGTACAAATGTTCGTACTAAATTTCGTGATTATCGGATAAAAATTGCGACTTGTACCGTAGGAACAAAAATTGACTTATATGTGTATATATATGTATATATAAGTATGAATTTGAGTTATTGGTGCTAAAATTTTCCTGAAGTCATAAAACAAAAAACGTACCAACCCCCAATCCTGGGGGCTAATACCGCACAAAGCGCAATAAGTAGATTTTCTAAATAAATCTATTTAAAAAGGAGGTTAGACAGTTTTTTTTTTGATACGAATGTATTGGCGAAATAGTCTAAGCATTTTAGAGAACTAAAACCACCTGTGGAGTCGAAAACACAAGAGGTAACTCATTCCTGGATGCCCAAATTAGAACGGTCTTGTAGTTACACTTCATACGCAATTAATTATACACAAGTGTATAAAATGTTGCATAACCTTTCGCATGAAGGGAATAACTGAAAAAGTGACTTTGTGTCGGGACAAACCTTAGACATGATACCTAACGCAGAATACTTAGATGAAATTTCTTGAACAATTTAAAAAAAATTGAAATCTTCCATACTAAGCTAACAACATATAAATGAAAAATTTTTTCAAATAATTTTATCCAAGTGCCATAATTATTCGTTATTAATATACTTACAGGTACTAGCCACACTCGCAGTATCCTTGGGACCACTCGCAGCAGGACTGGGTAAAGGGTACAGTTCTCCAGCAATCGACTCTCTTCAGGATCATTTGCACGTATCATTTACGGCCTCCTCGTTACCGCAAACCAATCGAACGTCTTCCATATCTAATTTAGGGGCCGTAGACCCCAACGTCAACGGTAATGTATTCACCGTTACCAATCAACAGGCATCGTGGATTGCCAGCCTGTCCTTGCTTGGAGGACTGTTCGGCGCAATATTCGGAGGCCTTGCCATGAAATTCGGACGACGAAATGTGCTTTTAGCCACCTCGGTACCGTTTTCCATCTCGTGGATAATGACCCGTCTCGCAAACAACGTACAAATGATGTACGCCAGCAGTTTCATTGGTGGTTTTTGTTATGCAATCATTCTTACCGTGTCGCAGGTAAGCTACATAAATTTACACGCAAACGATCAGATCACTGAAACAAAACCTTAGGAGGGAACGGAAACCGTGGGTACAAATTCGACGGTAGTTTCGACAATCATCTTCTAATAGTTACATGCTCATCAGTTTTTTTATGAAAGTATTGAAAAATCTTTGGAATCGTTTGTCGGCTCAATAGCAATCATTTAAATGGGTCTGCAACAATTCTTTTTAAGTCTCTGGGTCTGCATCCGGCCATCTTCTTCGGTGTTTTTTTCAGATTTGTTTCTTACACTTCTTTCAACGTTTCACGAATTCCTGTGCGATTAAAACATGATTCTTGCGCAAGGTCAACTGCGCAGTAAGTTCAGAAATAAGTAGGGCTATAACTTCAAGGATATATATATATGATGGAGAGGACATAATAGTGGTTTTGGTATCCGATATATGGATAGCGCTACCGACACGTGTTTTGCTTTCTACAAATCTGATTGGAAGAAAAAATCGCCACGTGCATTTGTTTATAAACACTGGCGTACAAATTACCCATTCCGAAGAATCCGATTATTCTGATTAGTTTATGTCGATCGATATGGGGTAATTTGTACGCCACTGTACACGTGCCCCGTGTAGATGTTAACGATAGTCGATCCCATTGTAAAACAGCAGCATGTCGTCTCCATCATACATATATCCTCGAAGGGCTATAGTCTCTCTGTCTACAATTAATGGGATAGCCAGTTAGATATTTCCAGGATATTACTCTCCACATTAAAACAGAATTTGTTATTTTAGTTTGACCCAAAGCCGAATTATTCTAATATGAAAATCAAATCGATAGAGAAATAGGATTCATTTCGACGGGAAGATTTACAATCCATTTTCATCCGCTCTTCTCAGGAGAGAAACTGACCAAATTTCCGTCAATTTGAATGACTTCAGAGGCACCAAAGTGAAAAATCAACGTATAGTTTAAGGAGGCTGTAACCCACTTAATTGCTCCGATTTTGATATTTCTTGCCGAATAAATACAGCCTATTGAGTATGTAAGCAGGTTTATACATAAAAAATAATCGCAGTTTATCTCCTCCAAAAAACAAAAGGAATTTTTCTGACTTTACTCGTTCTTTCCACCACAACGTAGGTACCTTATGTTTCCCCTCATAATTCGACCAAATTCGTTCATTTTGTATGTTCTAAAGATGTTAACATTGAACTGTGCAGACTCAAGGACTTCTATTTTGCCAAAAATACGAGGAATTTTTCGTGAAAAGGGTCCACTTTGATACACAGATCGATTTCTATATGCGAACACCAAGCAAAAATTTAAACATGAACAAGTAAAATAACCCGCATTCAAACATTGTGGGATGAAAATTGACTGATTAGGAGCTATTCGAAAGTGAAAATTTGAAATACACGATTTTGAGAAAAACGCATTTAAAGTTAAGGATACGATAACCTTGATGCATGATTCAGTTTGAACGTAGAAGAAACAATTTGATTAACATAAAATCAGGAGCCTATGAAATGAGTTCATCTCTAAACTGTTAAATTAAAAATTCACGAAGATATGTGTATCGTTAATTGAAACTGGTAAATACAAATTTTACAAACATTTTCTGTCCCTGATTCATAAGCTGGCGATTATCGCCCAGAACATACTCGACACAATACTGATCGAGAATGAAACAAGTTGCGACGAAAATCTGAAAATGTTTGGTAACATAAATCCGTTAAAATTCGGAAATCCACACCAAAGACGTGACGTTTCGGCGTTCTCCTCATCATAACAGATCACGCGTCAAAGTTGGCCCTTACCTCACAGACTGACGCACAAAGATAAGCCAAGTGCGTCGGCTGTTCGCGAAGACACCTTCACGTTCTTAACTACCGTTTCAGGTTTACATCAGCGAAATTTCCGACCCCAGCATACGTGGCTGTCTCAGCGCCGTATTGAAAATATTCCAACAAGTCGGAGTACTAATCAGCAACATAATGGGCGCCTACCTCGACTGGCGCCAACTGGCGACGGTCATCAGCGTCGCGCCAATCGTTCTGTTCTTCACGGCGCTGTACCTGCCAGAAACGCCCAGCTATCTGGTGCTGACCGGACGTTTCGACGAGGCGGCCAAATCGCTGCGGTGGTTGCGCGGTGGCAGCACCTGCTACGAGGTGCACAAAGAGTTGCTCACCATCCACAACAACGTGATCCGATGCCGTCGCCGCCAGAATAGCGGCGGCCACCACGGCAGCCTCGGTGACATCGTCGACCAGCTGTGGCATCCCTGCCTCATCACTTGCTGCCTCATCTTCTTCCAGCGCTTCTCCGGCGTCAACTCGTTCAACTTCTACGCCGTCTCCACCTTCCGTCAGGTGTTCGGCGCCATGAATCCGCACAGCGGCGCCATCGCCGTCAGCTTCGTTCAGCTGCTCGCCTCGATGCTGTCCGGCCTGCTGATCGACAGCGTGGGCCGGCTACCGCTGCTCATCACTAGCAGCATGTTCATGTCGATCGCGTTGGCCGCGTTCGGCTCGTACGCCTACTTCGAGGCGGTGCACCAGTCGCTGCGCGACGCCGGCGCCGCCGGACTGCCGGCGCCGTCTTACTTGGCGGCCAGCCAGTACGACTGGATCGCGTTGCTGTGCGTGCTCGTCTTCGCCGTCGCCTTCTCGCTGGGCATCAGCCCCATCTCGTGGCTGCTGGTCGGCGAACTCTTCCCACTCGAGTACCGTGGCCTGGGAAGCGCCCTCGCCATGTCCTTTAGCTACGGATGCGCTTTTGTCGGCGTCAAAACGTTCGTCGACTTTCGCGACGCGTTCGGACTGCACGGCGCCTTCTGGCTGTACTCGGCGGTCAGCGTGGCCGGCCTTTGCTTCGTGGTGTGCTGCGTACCCGAGACCAAAGGACGCGATCTGCAGGAAATGGACCACGCGAATTTTTTGCGAACGTAACAGCGCCTCCTGCTCCCTCCACCAAGCCAGGATCGCGCGCGCGCTTTGAGACCAAGTATTCGTAGTCACGCGTCCCCCTCCGTATGCCCCTCGCGCCACTCAATCCCGCTATAACTTCTTGTTCGCCGCATGAACCATACCCAGAATTCGCGTACTGTTCTCGTTATCCCTTCATCCCTTCATCCCTTCATCACTCCTCTCTATGGTGTCAGACTGAAAGCCGACTCACTGTTAGGTACTCACTCTAAATTTTTTTGCCAAGAAAACGAACAACCTGCTGAAGTACGTACTGTAATACCAGATTTAAAAGTAGAAACAATTTCAAAGAAGGGCAGTCTTTGTGAGCTGTAATGGTTAAATGATAGGCACCAAGTGCGTAGACAGCTCCGTCGTAAAGGGAGGTCCACGCACTCTCGGTGGTCTCTTCTGACTCCCTCCAGCCAACTAAAAATCATCAAAATCGACTAAAATACACAATTTTTCGAGATTTTTTTTTTTTTTTTTTGGTTTTGCTCGAGTGGGGGAGATCTATACCTCATGATCCTCTCCCACATACAATATTGATCCGCGCAACAATAATACCAACTTCCTGAAGAATTTTGAAATAACGATTTAGCACCGTCCGTGTCATTTAAATTTGGCGCTAACTAACATCTTGACAGGCTCATTCGAGATATAAAATTTTAACTCCTTTAAAGGCCCGGCTGTACCAACTTCAAACTGTGGTATAAATTAAGTTTAACTCATAAGACGCACCTAATAAAGTTAAACCGTACTCATCGACGTTTCAAACATTTGGTGGTTGGTTGAACCATCACTAAGGCAATTCGGCAAACCACGACTTCCGGTGGAAGAAGTTGTAATACTTTGCACTTATATGTATGCCAGTTACCAAAATATTTATTTTTCTCCATTTTTTTGTTTGTTTTTTGGGGAGGGGCGTTAAAAAAAAATATGTGACATTCATGCGAAGTAGATGATTACGATACGAGTGTGATCACCTACTTTACACACTTGTATCACAAATAACTATTTTAATGATTTTTTAATTCATTTTTTCAATGAAGGCTTATCTTTTCGTTTTTTCCTTGAGAAAAAAAAAAGCTTTACTATTCAATTTTTATAATCAGAAAAGACGTTCAAATTCAAGCTCAGTGGGCAGAGGCGACTATTAGTAAAATTATTTAGCCGGATGAAGGAGGGAGGATTTAAGACAAAATGTGAAAATCAAATGACTTAATCGAAAACATCGAACTAGTGACTATTCGATACAAAAAAACATATATAGGCATGTCATTATACATCGTTATTTAAATCTACCAAATTATTAGCCACTTCCGCAGAAAATAAAAACCCAAGTCGGCGCCTATGCCCAAGCTATCAGGCACAAAACTGAGAAATGCCCCTTGGAAGCAGAGCTGTCAAATGTGCGCATTGTTTTGAGTTTTTCAAATGCAATAAATTCTAATGCAACAACCGGCTTCACAATGGAAAAAAATCCGCGTATCCGGCAACTCTGCTTGGGAGTACACTTAAACGTAAATAAATAAGGCGATTAAAAAGCAACGTCTTCTAGCATTCCATTAAACGTAATCATGTCTCAATAAATGATTTTAAAAGCTTTTAAATCTTATCGAAAATCAAACGACAATAATCTACGTTTTAAATTGTTTCTAAAATTTAATTTTGATACCCTGACTTCTCACACTGTCTCCTAACAATGAGTCGCACTTCATGAAAATCGACTAGAAATTTATGGTTTGAAATTTTGAAAATTTCAGATGGATTTAATTTTAGTATGTTGTGTTCACACAGGAAATTTTTGAAGAAAAAATTCCTAGTCAAGATAACTTTTGACATAATTTCAAAGGAATTGGTGCCTGTTATGCTAGAAACTTACTAATTTTATTGAAGGATAATTAGAGCGAAAGGTGTAAAAAAATACATATACGAATACGTTTTTTTGCGTGCCTTAACGAAGATTGCTTTTTTATATTTCTCATTTTTTTATTATCAATTTTACAACATTTCAACGTTCGAAAATAATTTTGCAGCGAGCGATATATTGACATAAAATTTTATTCGCTCATATATCCTTGGCAGAAAAGAAAACTTCGAGTAAATTCATTCAAAATAATGTTTCATGGAAGCGGTGTTTTCGGCTTTACCCCATTACCTTATTTTCAAATTTTCGACGCATTAAAAACAATTTTTCTATTAAATGACAGAGGTCCAACTGTTTGAAGAATATGATTTTCACTACTAAGCAATTTGCTGCATATTTTCACTACATTAACGTTTTTGTTCGGTCATTTTTTTTTTGAGCGAAAAAAAAAACAAAAAACTATTAGTTGGCTAAAATATGAGAAATTATGGTTCAAATAATGTATGTATGTATTTCATTAGGTATGATATTATTTTATAAATTTATAATTCGAATCATTTCGTATAATATAAACTAATAAAATTTGAATTATAATAAATCCTAAAACTCTGATTTGCTATAACTAAATGGAATTTTTGGGATAGATTCGTAATCTATAGGAATTGTGATTCACATTCGTTTTCGACTAAAAAATCAAGACCCGAGAATTTCGGTCAACTCTTGACGTTTACACATCACTTTTTGTTGAAAGAAATACGCAGCAGCCAAATGTAGGGTGGCCTTCAGGCCTCAACTTACTACAGTGAAGTTTACTGATAACATCGTTCATTTTTGGCAGCTAACTGAGCTAAAGTTTTAGAAAAATAGCGAGTACAGTCCGTAACTTTCTTCAGTCTGGCACAGCCTTTTCGTCTCTACCATCTGCACAGAATTTAATTTCCCATTATCCTCTTTTATTTCTTCTCCATCGCAGAACAGAACTTTATGAAACTTTTTTCTTTTCATTTTTTTTTATCGTGAAGCAAAAAAATCTTATTCCAACTTTTTGTTTACTCCCATCAATTTACATCGGTACCAGATGGACATTCATCGATAAAACTTTCGTGCCTTTCATGTTTCGTTTTCTGTTTAAGTCAATAATTTGAGATTTAAGTCGGTTTCGAAGTAAATTTTTTTTTTTACGATCCCAAAGAAATCAACCGTTGCTGATCTTTGTACCTGACTGAACCAATAAATCTAGCAGACTTATTATTGATAACAGAAACATTAACGCTTTATAATCTATTGGATTTTGAAATTTTTCGCTCTGCAAGATTCGCGAAAAACACAATTTATGTGAATAAATTTGTTGATACTCATATATAGTTTTGAGTTATATATGGTAATTAACTGAATCAAAATTAGAGAGATAGAAAGAATTTCGAAGGTCAAAATTTTCAATTAAATAGGGGAAGACCTGCAATACTCAAAGATGGCCAATATATTGTAATTTTTGAAGTAATGAAGTATAAATAACAAATAATAAAATTTCAGCAGAATTAAGCATTAATCATAAAAAATTAGAAAAATTTTTATATTTCTTCAGTTATTTACAGAAGTTGAGAAACATTCCACAACAACTAATGACTTTTTTGCAATTTGAAACTTCAAGAGAAATCTTGATTATTTATTGATATAAAAAAATACACGAGTAGTGGAAAAATATTTCCCATTACATGGGCGCGAAAACGTTTTAAAAAAATGATCAAAATTAAAAAGTTAACCTAAATTTATTCCGTAATAAATAAGTTTGATTTACGAACTAATTTCATTTTCATAATAGAAAAAAAAAAAATTTTCCGTTCAGTAATTTTAACCAAAATCCGATTACCTATTACAAACTACTTACATAAAAAACGGAAGATAGAAATTGAAAAAAAAAAACGCTTTTTTTCAAAATCATTTCAATTTCATTGCAGAGCATTTATACGATTGACAAACGGAAACTTGATAGCATGACCACCATGTTCCCATCAAATTTCTCCCGAATCATTTCCGATGATTTTTTATCCTGAAATGGCGGATAATTAAAAAAAATATTCATTCAACTCATCTTTCAAAAAGTTAATTCGATGGAGCAGGTCTTCCCTTAAGGGAGGGATATAATTTAAATAAAGTCAACCCGGTTCAAATACATGAGGTTCTATTATCAATTTTAACTAATTTAATTATATTTAAATGAAAAAAGTAAAATAAATTAAGTATGAAGACTGAATTTTTCGCGGATCTTTTGGAGTTCCTACGGACCAATCAAATGTCTCGAGTAAACGGAACTGGTAACAAACCTGAAGCTTCACTCTTCCAACAGACAGAAATTCAGAATTTTCAACTAATAAAGTGTTAATAAATAAGAAACGGGTAACATAAAATGTGTTTAAGGTCTTTATCTTTCACAAAATTCGGCCGCGTATCCAGTTGAAAAACTTTTTCGTTTTCTTCATATATTACTAATTTTTTCCTCTTTTTTGTCCGCAAAAAAAAAAAAAAAAAAAAAAAAAAAAAAAACAGTCACTACCCAATCGACGCGTTAAAAGTAACGTTGATTCAACCGACAATAATTAATAAATTTTTATGTGGTACCGTATTCGTAATATACGAGGGCGTAGCCAAGGGGGGAGAGAAGGGGGCGAATGGCCTAATAACTTTTTTTTTTTGATTCTCACTTTTAGATTTGAAAAAAATTTTAATAAATATGCAACAGCGGTTTCCATAAATGTTAAATTTTTCAAAATTTTCAGAAGTGGCGGGCGAAAAAACGTCATCAAATATTTTTTTTGCCCCACTCCTTGAAGAAATCTTGGCTACGCCCCTAGTTATATATTATAATATGTAACGATTAGTAAATACTGAAAATGTCTTCCAAATTTCCTTCTAGACAATACTACCTTTTATATGTTTTATAGCTTTCAAATCTGTGTTTTCATCTATTTAGTTACTATTTTCATTGAAATTTGTTATAAACTTCAAACATATTTTCGTACGATTTGATTTAGCCGTAGGTAATAAAAAATTGTACCGAAAATTGCTTCATAAAAACACCCAAATGTAATAATAATTCACAATTTGGGTATTAGCAAACTCCAAAACTGTAATACGGTAATAATGATTATTAACATTGGCTTCAAAATAGAAATTGGCGTAAAAAAGGTTAAGAGACGATAAGAAAAAACATAGGGCTTGAACGCGCCTATGGATGTTGACAAAGCTTAAAATATAAGTACGAGTAAAATTCAATTAGAAGAAATAAAATACTTCGAAACGAAACCTTAAATTAAGAAGAAACGGAGGTAAACATATAATGAAAAGATTTTTGAAAATAGAATATTTTTAATTCTCATAAATACGGCATAATTTTTAATAAAGTTTTCTCGGGGGAGAGGAGAGAGGCGGGAGATAAAATTAAAAAAGCTGATATGATTTACAAAATAAATTTCAATGGTAGGTACTTGTAACGATATTTGATTAACTTGAAAAGAAAATTTAAATTGGTAGACTCAATAACCTCTTTTTTTTTTTCCAAAATAATTTCTAATGCAGTTATAAACTAGCGTTACCATTCAATGCAAAAATTAAAAAAAAAAAAAAGCATCGTAAATATTTTTTTTAATTATCTTAGAAGACTGAGAAAAATTTTTAGATATGTTTCGAAAGAGTATCGCTAATATTACATATGTTTCTATTAGTACAAACTTAATTTAAGGATGTACTCTCTTTTTTTTACCTATTTTTATAGAAGCTTGTAATTTTTTATACTTACATTTTTTCCTCCGTCAATTAGCATATCATTTGCCAAATGTTGGTCTATCAAGAGGTAAAAAATCTAAAAACTCAACTTCTCTGGTAGTAAAAAAAAAAAAAATGCTGTTCCAAATCAATCACTTTTTTTTATATTAATTTTCTCTTCATTAAATTAATATGACAATATAACTGACAATAAGCAGAAAGCTACCGTAATTTAATTGTTCCATCTGTAAATGTTTGTATTAAATTTTTATAAAACCATTGAGTTCTTTTTTTTTCTACTGTTTTACTGTTTTTTAGTCGAGTACCTACAGCACGAAGACGCATTGATTTCAGTAGACAGGACAAATATTAAAGTATAAGATTTTTCCACGTCAATGAATGACACCTAGTTCGAGAAAAAAACGAAAGTAACGAATCAGTGCTTCGAATATAGGGTAATAACTAACGAAGAAAATCAATTGTTGTAATTTAGTCTAGTTATCAAATATTAATTACAGTTAATTGTGCATGTTGCAGAAAATATCGAGTGATTAACGCACAAATCAAAAAATTAATGGTTTAACCCTTTCTCCAAAAATGTTGAGCCTATTCAGGAGGAAAATATTCTCGACAAAATTGAATTTTCCTTTCAATCCTTTAATCACTCGCAATCAAACAACAAAATAGGCTTCAAACTCACTATAGAAAATTTAACTTTACAACGAGTAAAATTGGCCCTTAAGATAAAAGAGAGAAAGAAAAAATATAATTATTTTTGGGCGCGATTAACTTCCCCAAACAAATGAAATTCGTAGTTGGCCAAATACGAACGTGTTTGTTTTAGTCATAAACGCAACCATAATACCGTTTAACTAAAAAACTTCATTACTGAGCGATTATGGGGGCGAATTCTTCGCGCTTTTGTCCACTACAAAATGATATATCCTTTGAGCAACTCGGTCGTTTTTGCTTTTGCAACGAAATTTTCGAGTCAACCTTTTTTTTTTAAAGAACTACAGAATCGCTGCACTTGAGTTATACTTTCATGCGGGCAACCGCGAAGAATAAAATTTTCGAGCCAAAAAACATTTTCTCAAAAAAAAAAAAGAAAAAAAAATATTTTCTGTTGATTAAAAAATTATTTCGCAGAATGTAAGAAAAAATGAAGAAGCCACTCGAAAACATGCGTGTTTTTAGTACGTTCCTCATTAATTTTTTATGTCATTTAATTTGATATTTTGATAGTTTTCAGTCAAAAATTTGTCAATAGAAGAAATTTTTTGCAATTTAAAAAAATTCGCGATACATAAATCACACTTTCTACGCAGAGTTATTTCATCGCAGTTTGCTTAGTTCATACAATCTATCTATTTATCTATCTCCTATCCATCTATATTAATAAAACTTAACGAGTATATCTGTTCGCCCGTAACTTCGGAACCGCACAGAAGAACGAGAAAAGATTTTAAGTATTTATTTGCGTTATTCCGACGCATGTTCGAAGGCATTGCCGAAGTCGCTAGCCCTGCAGGAGGCGGAGCTGTGCTCCTTCAAAAGTGAATGATAATTTTCTTACAGAGTATACTTAATGCATAATTGCACACCCTCAAGCTAATTGCCACATTTTTTTATTAAGAAAATTATTTTTACGTAGTTTAATAACTTGCTATTAAATAAATAGATTCTACAATATTTTATCGTTTTTTGTTGTTTTTTGTTGTATGTATAGAAGTTAGCTGGTGAGTAAATTGTTGGAAGGGAGAGGGTCGAAGGATGAAAATAATGACTGTAAAGTAAATATTACGCATTTATACTCTTTTCTAAAAGAGAAATTCAAGAATTTTTAAAGCCGCAAATAAGGGGCCTCAAACAAATGTTATCGGAATTGAATTGAATTTGCTGGGCAAAATTAAAAATTTTAACTCACAGATGCACTTTCATTTCGAGTCCAGTGTGAATCCGTGCCATAGATAAAGTACTAATTTGTTAATAGATAGGCATCTCTCTAATTTTTTTTTTGTAAGTGTTTAAAAAACACAGAATGACCACCAACAGCTCTACTATCGCTGTTCGCTTTGTTATTTTACCATTAGATAGAATTTACTGGTTACCTTACCTACCTAGTTGACAAAAAGATAAAATTTGATTACATTGAAAAATTTATTTATTTTTATCAAATGAATGGACAACTATACAATTATGAGCATCATTTATCTATGACTATGAGATATGTCAGTATCATTTTGGGCATGATTATTTGAAGTCTGTCCTACCAATGTCGCTAAATACAATTGAATGGAACAGCAACACACACATCATGCTTTAGAAGTTCACGTCAATGAAGTAAATTACAGATTATATTGGAATTGCCTCCCTGTTTACCAAGTGAATACGAACCTTGCAAGAAAATATCTAGGTATAAATGACTTTTGGAGACTGACTATCCTAGGATGATTAACTTATTATCTGTTCACAGCTGAGATTGTGAATAAAAAAAAATTCAATTAGGGCTAGAGTAGGATAGGGTTTCCAAAATTAATAAATATTTATTTGTAATGCAAGTATGAAAACATGGTTATTGGTAATTCACTCATGAGCCACACATTATTCTTTGAAACACCAACCTAAGAACAAAGCCCCGAGATCAAAACAAGTTAATTGTCCGTATTTATTTGGGAGAAAAATGTGTAAAAAGCAGGGAAATTCAAAAAAGTTTGTTCACAGTCGAAAGAAAGTTACAAAAAGTAAACAAATTTGTAAGCTCACATGCGCAAACTCTAATTTTTTGCATATTTTCAAAATCTACCTCATTTCACACCACACACTGTGCAAGTTGGTACAAAAACATCAACTTTCCAGGAGGTTACTTTTTTTAGATTTCTCATTCAGATAAATACAAACAGATTTTATCCAGTTGCTCGCAAACGACTTCACTAAAGGGTTAGGAGTGGGAATGATGAAAATTTTCTATTTCATGAAAAAATAAAACTATCGATACTATTTCAAGAGTTAAATCTAATTTTTTTATGTATATGTTATGCTCAACGAGTCTAATATATATTAATATGTATATACAGGGTATTCCATAAAAGGTAGGAACTATCTAAAATTTGATTTGTACACATCGAAATAAGAAAAAAAATTCTTCACAAATATGCATTGGCTAATCACTAATTTTGAGTTAAAGGCTCTTAACATGAATGAGGAAATTCAAAAAGTACTTTGAATCCAGTTTCTGACAGTGGAATCTTGTTGTACAAAGACAACCATAAAATACAGGCATACGAAATTCGCCATTTTGTTCCTCTTTCTTTTAAGGTTTATGATCTCCCATGTTTCCATAGCATAATGTCTGATTGAAAAAAGGTTAATTTAACAAATAATTACTAGTTTTACAAAAAAATGCAGTTTTTCTATTTTTATGGTATTTTTAGAAGTAAACTTGTCCTTCATTGGAGGGAAATTGGAGCATCAGGTTTCCTTTTTCATCAATATTTTTGCAATAAATCGCAGCTCTCTATCACCCAATTTGAATATTTATGGAGATTACTTACTCTAGTGAAGAAGATATAGGTGTTTTGAGCCAAATAACATGACTTGGACCGATCTTTCTTCAAATTGGCTTAGGAACAAATTGGCCGATTTGTAATGTCTGTATTTGGTAGGTCGCCAATTCTACTCACGGAGTACATCAAAAATTGTTTTCTTGAACAACTATCTATTATATTCAATTCATAAAGAGCTAAATGTCTCACTGAAGTTGTAGCAGGCAACTCATCATTTTTTTAATTGTAGATGAGAATTGACAAACTGGGTTTTCTAGCAAGATACTGCTGCGCTAGTTTTTTTTTGTCTTGTTTTGATGCTACGTTTTTGAGTGAGTGTTGCGAAAAATAGTGAGGATATCGCAAAAATCGCACTCGTAGCAGTCACCTACTTTTCGTTCTTGTATCATAAATAACTATTTTTAAAAGTCAAAGAAATATTCTCTCACTTTCAAGTTGGAAAAGAAATTGACAGTTTCCTAAACCTTCAATTTTTCAAAATTTTCGTCGACTTTTTAACGTCATTTTGTCCGTCTCTGACATGTTATAGAAAATCAATCCAAATAAATCATTATTTTGGCTTAAAATTTTCGTTGATAGGCGATCTGAGATCAGCACAAATTAGTCGCGATGACAAAGATAAACACTCGCTACTTCAAAACTGGAACGATATTTTCATATTTTTATATAAGTTTAATGGTTGCCGAGAAAAGAGAGTGTTGAGTTAGAAAACTGAATTTTTCAGTAGAAAGAAAATACGGAACAAACTTGTGAAGAAGAAAACATAAAATCTCACATAACAATTAATTTTTTGTTTTAAATGTTACTTTCAGCGTTAAAGATTACTGAAGATTAAAGAACACAATCTGTCATCATATCATACAGGTAGTATACAATTATACATCTCCCATAAAACTTTCTAGTACATAAGACGTAATAATATTTTGAGTAATTTCTGAAAATTAATCAAATATATACTAATAGAAGTAGATAGGCACCATCTTCCAATTTAAAAGACTTTTAAAAAACACTCAAAATTTGTTATATGCCATCGATCTGCCAGAAAACTGTACAAATCCAATTGATTTCATCCTCAAAATTATGTATGTAAGATTTATGAATATGATGTTCAGGAGAACGTATTATTTTTCTTTTCTCGATCTTCTTTTAGTTTCAAGTCCAACAATAAAAATCAAGTTCGTGATTTTTTTTTTTTATTAAGCTTAATGAAAGCTAAGCTGACTCAAGGTCTGGAATTACAAGTATACTGTAAGTTATATAAAAATAAATTTAAAAAAACCGTTCAGATGTAAACAAAATAATTATACTGGACCATTGTACGGGATTTTAAAGAAATAATTAATCATTTTATTTAATTATTTCGTATTCTGCAGTTTTTACAGTAATCCGTAAAAAAGAAAAAAAAACACAAATGAAAAACTGAAAGTTACAGCGAGAAATTGAACACGAATACTCTTGAATTTTTAGGGCAAACCCTACTAAGTTTTCTTAGTGTGAGTAAAATAGCACGAGGAAATAGAACAACATAAATCGATTACATAATTTTGACTAATTGAAGAAATCTTTTATAATATACTCTAATATTACGCGGAATAATATGGTTTCGTTTCAATATAAGTGGAAAAAAGGACAATGTCCATCTTGAATAACGATCATTCAAAACTAATAACGAACTTCTCTTCACCACCTTTCCACAAGCCCACCGTTTTAAATAAAGGTCAAATTATGGTTTTCTGACCTACTTTTCTAATTTTGATAGTTTTCTTTTACTATTTTTGTACCTTCGACATTCGTTTCTCTTCTTTTTTGTTTCATTATTTCAGTGTCTTTATTTTTTTCTTTCCACAATTTGGAAGCCTTACTTATCGTTCCTTGTAAACGTTTTCGAAGTCTGCGTTGGAGGAGGAAACGAAAAAAAAGAAGTGTAAACCTCGGCAGTGCGATTTACCCTTTTATTTGTGAGCGAGAAGCTTCTGCGTCGCAACGTTTCAACCACCTTATGTTAAAATCGCATTTTTACAAGATTTGATCTTATAATTTACTCATCTCGATTTTCGTTTAAAAATGGAAAAAAAAGCGTGTATCTATCTAATGGAATATTGTTCACTTGATATTATTTATCGACAGTCCTCTCACATTTCCAAATGAAATTTTATTGTCATAAGAGCAAATCGTAATTATGTTTCATATTCGTCGGTAATCAGCGTTTTTTTCTTTAGAATCGATGAATCGATAAAGCGCTATGGCAAAGAAGAAAGTACAATGAATTCTATATTAGGCCTATTAAAATTACTACTTACTAAGTTCTGGAATAAAAAAAAAAAAAAAGGACATTAAAAAAGTGGTCTTAAACATGAAAAAGGTGTTCATTTTATCACTGCCCATTAAGAAAATATCTACGAGCGAATTTTTGTTTTTATAACTTAAAAAGTTCTAATTATTTTTGAAAAGAAATAAGCCGGTTTTCTCATTCAAAATTTAACGACAAAAATTTAGAATAATTGTTCAAATAAACCTATTTAGGCAACAACACAATGACTTAATGATCGTAAGACTCAGCTCTCATTAGAGCGATTTGAGCCTCACGGTGAGCAAAGGTTTTCCAATATTTTGCCAAATATTGACGATACAACCTTGAAACAACTACCGTTTGATTTCTCGTTTTTTGCTCACAAAGAACTTCTCACATTACTTTGTAAAAATAAAGAAAACTTCTAACGTTGAAAAAAAAAAACAAAAACAAAAACAAAATACCCGTGAATTTTTTAGTCTATAAATTCTAAAAAGAACCCTCCTCGGGACCATATTTGCGGGACGGGCCCCTAAGGTACAACTGTATCCGGCGCCGGGATATCAGGGGTGCCACATGATGCACGAAGAAAAATTCGGATGTAAAAATTCAAATAATTGTAATGACCTTTTTTTCTGGGACTGGATTCATGGGGAAACAAGGAGGACAAATCCTCTCTCATATTTCTTAAAAACATTCAAAAATTTCGAAAAAGTGTCCAAAAATTTTTTTGGTCTATCTGCAGTCTGCACGCATTAACAAAGCATCACCACTTAATAATGTCCCTTCTCTAAATGCCGCTCTGGACCTGCCTCAGTCTACGTAGAGGACACTGAAATTTTGCTGTACCAGGCCACCCGAGTAGTGAATCTGGCCTTAAGCCTTTGTTTATATACTTATACAGAATATTTTGTGCAAGATAAAATTGTTTTCTGAAGAACGTTTTTCTCGGTTTAAGAATGTTTAAAAATATTTTAGCAAACTAGTTCCTCTAAATGCGCTCTTTTCTTACTTCACGCACAAACAGTGATGAGCAACTCATTTAACTGCAGAATTAGTAGTACAAATTCTTTCAAACAAAGAGCTCAATAGAGAATATCAACATAATAGTTACTAAAATCCTACGCAACGGCATTGAAAATTGTAAAATTTCGAAAGACAATAATCTTCTATTACATAAAAGGAAGGGAACTTTGTTTTGTTAGATCACCACTATGTCTATCTTACATGAATCGACTTTAGATTTTGCACACAGATTCAGACGAATACGTAGAACTTGGCAAAAAAAATTTACAAAAGTCTGTTCGTTTTACCATAACTGAGCTTTTTAAACTTTCGATGACGTCGCTAAGTGTTTTACGCATTTAATAACGTCACACGACATAATGGATATTTACGGTGGGGTAACTGGTTGGATAGTACGGGGTGTCCAACCTTCGAATCCCAACTGATATTTCATTCTTGAAACACTCTTTTTTTCCAAGCAATAAAGCCACTGATTTATGTCTTTAAATAAGGTGCCAGAGGTGAGTTCTTGTTTTTTGTTTTGGACCTGTTCGGATAAAACTTATTTCCCAGTTCTGTTTTAAGGTTGTAAAATGTGAGATGAGAAATGAAAACTCAAAAAACTTGGGAGCTTTAACAAGTTAAAAAGTTTTCACTATAAATTTTGATTTTGTACCTGTTCGTTTGAAAGATAATTCTCATTTCTGCTTCAGGGCTGTACTGTCAATTCTGAGATGGGAAAACTAAAACAATTACTAAGAGCGGTAAACAAGTTACGAAGTTTTCATTTCGTATCTGCTCTTTCAAAAGATAGTTCTCATTTTTGCTTCAGGGTTTTAGTGTGAATTTGAGAAGTGAAAACTCAAAAAAATGGGAGCTGTAGACAAGTTTTGAAGTTTTCAGGAAAATTCTTGGTTGCGGACTAGTTTAGTTGAAAGTTATAGTTCTTAATTCTTCTGTAGGAATGCAGTATTAGTTCTGAGAAGTGAACACCCAAAAAACCAGGAGGTGTAAATAAATTAAAAAGTTTTCACTATAATTTTTAGTTGTGGACCTTTTTTGTTGATAAATAGTTCTCAGTTCTGCTTTAGGATTGTAGCGTGAGTTCTAAGAAATGAAAATTTATGAAACTAGGAACTACAAACAAGTTAGAAATTTTTCACTAAAAGTTTTAGTTGTGGACTTGTTCTGTGGAACGTTTGTTCTCAGTTCTGTTTTAGGATTGTAGTATGAGTTCTGAGATGTGGACACTCTAAAAACTGGGATCTATAGGCTAACTAAGTTCAAAAATTTTCACTAAAAGTTATGATTTTTTCGTAATTCTCATCGATTGATTTTTTTTTATTTTTCAAATGAATAGTGAACTCGGCTTGGGCTAGTCCGAAGGACGAATATTTGCTAGTTTTATACAAAAATATGTATCCTAGCAATTCAACTTACGGACATAGTCACACTCGTGATGATAAACATAAAGGTTAGAAAAGTAGAAGAAAACATTGCCAAACGTCGAAATTAAAGGAGCTAAGAATTTTCAAAAATCTGAGTTCTAATGAAAAAATTAATCCCGAAATGAAGTAGTTCGGATAATTTATTGCACGGAATATCAGTCACAGAAAAGCACGTTTACAAACTTTATCAACAATGAAAGGTTGACAGAGTGTACACTATTTCGAAAACCAGTAATTTCACAGAGGAGAATCAAAATCGGTTTCTGGACATTCGAAAAAACTCACCGAAACAGACGATTACGTTCACGTTTGTAGACTTTCATTCAATCCTTCCGCCCCAAGGAGGAAGAAATGCTTCGTAATCATAATAAAAAAAAAAACATAGGTAAGGGAGAAATTATAAAGGCTGTAAATCTTCAAAATGACCAAAATTAAAATACTAAATTCATTCCTCACAATTTTAAAGAAATAGAATTACACACCATATCACTTTCCAATTAATTAGATTTTTCAATTTTCTAACGTCAGCATACGTACTTCCGAACACCACAAATTCCTTTGGTTTAGAAGTAAGTTCTTTGTGGGATGTGTTTTGCAAAGAAATTTGCCGCAAACAGACTATTTTTAATTAGATTCTTGTTAGTTCTGATAATCCAATATAAAATTCCGTATTTAAGCTTAGCTGCATTAACTTTAAAAGTATGTGATTTCACAACGAAATGAATCGTTATAATAATTTATTGTCTGATAATAACTTCAAAAAATCAGATTTCGCGAAATATTAAGCGTGATGAGACATTCTGATTTTGTTTAACCATGTTAACTTTGATTACATATCATATTAATTAAGTTAAAAGCAAATAAATCACCTTCATTCGTGAAATTTTCCAAATTTCTTGATTGCTAGCTGTACATCTCATTACAAGAATCTCTCGTCTTCAGAATTATTTCCTCCCGAAATATCTTCAAATTAAAATAAATCTACGCTTCGAAATAATTCTCTGTCTGTTGCATATATTTATTTTGCGAATTTTTGAACTTTTTAAGAATTTCGCGCCAAATACTCCAAATACCTACGCATACATTCCATAAAGATGAGACAAATGAAACAAAATTAAATGACTAAATTAAAAGAAGAAAAAGTAAGTCACTATGAAGCGAAATATTCAATCCACAGAGCCCTACAGGAAAAGAAACAAAATTGTACATTCTGAGCTAACCTAATTAGCTAAAATTTGTTACACAGATTAATTTTACTCAAAACACAAAAAGCATGAACAATTAAACCAGTGAAATAAACGAGATTAGAATAAAAAATTCGCTTTCAATTATCTAAAAAGAAAAAGAAAAAAATTCAAACCGCATTCTGATCTCGAACTTTTAAAAAAATTTATCTGAATCGGATTTCTTCACAAAGGAAACAAGAAGAAGAAGGAACACAAAATAAAAAATACTGACTAATACAGACGTATCACGGAATTCGATAAGTCATGATAACATACTAATTATTACTCAATTCATTCAAACGTAAATTCGGAAAATCTACATTTAGGATTCAACATCAAACTTCAATGATAAAAAATTTCCAACAGACCAAAAATTTGAAATTAATAGTGCGCGCTTTTTAAGTTTTGAAATCTTATCAACTGACAGAAAACAATAATTTTTTTCGTGATAAATGGCAACATCCAGAAGAGAATTGGAATACCTGAAATTTCCATTACAAAATAAAAATACACCAAAATAATTTCCGAAATAATAAGACCAAATGCAAATATTTCCCATGCAGTACGAATAAGCTGAAATGAAACATACGTTTTCAATTTAATAAATTAATAATTAAATGAGGTAAACTACATAAATGAGAACAATTCCCGAGAAGGAATGAAATTCGTATTTCAGTATAGGAAAACAACTTAAAAATGTATATCTTCAGAATATCAAACTTTAATTCGAAATTAATCTGACAGGAGGAATAACGACGATAACCATCGAGCCCAGCTTTAAAATATACTTTTCTATCAAAATTAGGGAGGGAGTCACCATAAAAATGAAAGAAGACTTCATTGACGGGCTCATTGCTCGGGTCAAATTATCGGGGGCAGGAAGAAAATATACAGTAGATACGACAAGAAAGTTCTAATAAAATTATACGAGCGTATCTCTACAAAGTTCATTTTATATAAAAAAAGCTGCGGGAATTTAATACAATCTAAAATCTGAAATCAATGTTCGTCCAATAATGACGTCAAAAACATACATACAAAAGCAGTGAACCAACAATAGTTTTTTGTCGAAGGACAAAGTAAAATACTTCCAGAAATTAAGAGGAATACTTCAACATATATTTGAAGAAATTGAGAACTATAATTCAAAGAATCGGTGAGGTACGAAATAGAATTATTCGAAAAACCGACCAAAAATACAGGCCAAAGTAGAGAAAACAGCAAAATCAGGAACCGAAAAACTAATAAAACTTACCTATTGGTTGAGATGTACATAAGTGAGTTTCACAATCCACAAGAAACTGACCACTCTGCTTGGCACCGAGAGCAATAATTTTCTTCGACAGGGAATCAATAGTTTGCGGACCAGTACGATCTTTAACTGGATACTGCTGTAGTCTAAGGACATATTTTCGAATTCACCATTTCAGTTTGTAATCGATACATATAACAGTTTTAAATAGAAAGAATGTATATCTTACATAGTCACTCCCATGGTGTGAAGCAGGCACTATCAGGCACTGACAGAATACAAAGAAACAAAAATTAATAATAATCGCGAAAAATAATAAGAATGTTCTCAATAACCCGCAAACCGAATTTTCCGGGTACCGGCAAAATAAAAATATTCACATCTATCGACTATCAGTAAACTATCAGCAAAACTTTTCAAATTTATACGATTGTTTACTGTTTATGTAGTTTACAGCTGTTTAGTGTTTACCTTCAGAAAATTTCCAAATTTCCTTCTCCGTTTGATAGCGAGCTTTGTTATTGATGTGAGGTATGAAGAACGAGGATCGAAAGAACTTGAGACTTTAGACTTTTAAGAAGTTTATTCAGCAACTAAAATATATTTTACAAACGAAAAAGTAAATGGTGAAGCAACAGCGATATGCGATCGAAAGTAGAAAAGTAGAAGGGGAAACACTTCGTGACTAGACTGTACGTGTGACATATATATATGGAATGATATGATGATGATGATGAAGAATGAGATAAGGTGGGATTTCGTATCAACACCCCCCTGAAATTTTACCGAATAATTTCTTCATCATGTTCCCTGAAATCGAATCAATAATTATTATATATATATAAAAAAAAAATTAAATACAAAAAAATACAAGTACAAAAAATTATATGCATAAAGAAAAAATTTCGAGAGTAAAAAAATTAATTTGTTTGTTTATTATTTCTGGTAACTTGGGTTGCTAAGAAAAAAAAATTTATTGCGCTGTGCTTCAAAATAAAATTGGTAAAAGTAAATTAGTATACAATAAATAAATATATAAAATATGGTAACATGCATGCAATAAATGAACACTATCGTGTATATGAATATTATATGGTATATGTAAAAAAAATAAATAAATAAAAATAAAAGAAAATTATAAAATTAAAAATGGTAACATGCGTATTTATTACATTGTATCGACTAATATTTATATTTCCGCTCGTATGATTCGAGTCGACAAAAAAAATTCAAAAATGAAAAAAAAATATTCACGAACATATATACGAATGAATAAAAAAGGTAAAAGAAGGTGATAGAATAAATATGATAAAAGGTTTTTCCCTTTGCGGGTTCAATGAATTTGAGCGTACGTTGCGTATTTAATCTTAAAAGTAACATGAACAGGATTGTAGAATAATATTTGTTGCATCGTATATTATCTTTTCGTACGTTGTATTGTATTCGAAGTGGCGTTTAACATGTTTTAGATAAGGCAACGTTTTTCGGTTTATCATAATTTGCGGTCATGTAATGGGTTTTTATCTCTTGTGATGCTTATTGTTATAGGATTTCCTTTCATACATGCGTGTGGGAATATTTCGTGTATTTTTCTCACGCTTGTTGGAAAGTGTATAGGGTTTTTATTATACGATTTGTAGGGTTTTTACTTGCTCGATTTTCATAATTTTTTCTTTGTTGTAATATTCGAGAAACCTTCGATTTATTTTAAGCATGTATTTTCAAGTAAATCGTACTGTTGGCTATTCTTTTTGACAATAATTGAAGGTTAATATTTCAGCAAATATTTTCGTGTTACGACTTATTTTTGGACATTTTACGACTTGTAATTGAAATGGGAGAAAATGAATTTATGGACTTATACTTATTTTGACTTGAATTTCGTGTTTATGTATATATATTCGTTTCATTTAATACCTTTACAATAATGTTTTCGAATTTTGATCTATCCAACGATTTTGTTAGAATATCAGCTAATTGATTTTCTGATGTAACTGTTCTAAAAAATATAATTTTGTCCTCATACGCTTCCAAAATTGAATAACACTTGATCATCAGGGCTCGCGATTTTCTCTGACTTCCTCCGGAACATATTTTTTGTGTTGAAATATTGTCTTCCATAATATCGACCATTAGTTTTTCCCCAAAAATTTCAAAATTCATGTATTGCATTACCTTAATCGTATCAAGGGTATCAAAAACTGCAATTATTTCAGCCGCGGTACTTGATGATGCGTGAATAGTTTGTTTACAACAATTCCACTCCACCAAGTCTCCGTAGGCGAATACCATAAAACCAGTTATTGATTTTCCTTTATTTAGATTATTTATTTCTATATTATTGTCGTCAACTTGGGGTGCATAAGATGCGTCAATATATGCTTGAATTCCATCCCCCTTTGATGTAAATTTTAAATTGTAATTTTTGGTTGTGTTAACATATCTGAATATTCTTTTAACGTAATTTTTTAAGGTGTCGTTTGAATTATTCTGGAAGTGAGAAAAAAAGTTTACAGGAAACAATATGTCCGGCCTTGTCAGTCTCGCTAAATACAGTAGTCCCCCTATCATGGATCTATATTCTGTGTCATCTCTGCCATTTTGTATTTTATCAATTTTTAATCCTGTTTCCATGGGTGTATTTGTGTTTTTGAGTTCAGATATTCCGAATTTTTTCATCATTTTCTCTATATGTTTATATTGTGAGATTGTTATGGTATTATTTTGTATATCTCTGACAATTTCTAGACCTACAAAAAATTTTGGATCGTTCGTAATTGTTATTGTAAAATCTTTTTGAAGTTCTTCGTTAATTTTTGTAATGGCAGATTGTGAATTTGATGCTATTAATATATCGTCTACATAACTCAAAAAATATGTTTTTTCATTTTCATTTTTCATGATATATAAACATCTATCACTCTTTGTTTTTTCAAATCCCATTTCCTTTACCTTTGTGTCCAACAAGTCGTACCACGATTTGCTTGAGGTTTTTAAACCATAAATTGATTTTTTTAGTTCGAGTACTTGGTTTCTATTGATATTTATGCCTTCTGGTCTTTTAACAAAAATTGGTTTTATGATGGGCGAATTTAGGTAGGCTGTTTTTACATCATATTGTACCATTATAAGTTTTTCTTTGTTAACAATTGATAGTAATAATCTTATGGTACCTATGGATGCTACAGGTCCATGAGTTTCAGCAATTCCATATTCTGTTCTATCTTTGAAGCCACGTGCTACAAGTCTAGCTTTAGGTTTTGGGTTTCCGAATTCATCAAACTTTATCGTAAAAATCCATCTGGTATCTATTAATTTTTGGCGATCATAGTCTACTGTTTCCCACACTTTTAAATCATCAAGGGAATTAAATTCGTCGTTTATTGCTTTTGTCCATTCCTCCCTGAAGGGGTTTGTTTCTATTTCTGTAAAAGTTTTTGGGACGTTATCTTCTATATATGCTTTGTTGTATTTTATATTTACGTTTAAGATTACTGGGTTTATTATTCCTAAATCATACTCATAATCCATTGCCTTCATAATTATTGGTTTTTTATTTGTTAATAGTGATTTTATATTTTGACTTTCATCCACCTTAACATCACACGAAATATACGACTTCGTGTTATAGGGATCTCCAAGACAATACCCTGTGTTCGTATAACCTATCATTATGTTTTTTTCCGCCCTGTGTGCCAATTTTGGGTCAATTTTTTCTTTTAATTTCGATTTTGCTTTTGTTGCATTCTGTTTTCTGACTTCAATGGGTATGTGCCTATAAGCTAATGCACCGAAAACTTTTAAATTTTTTAAATTTGGTTTTTTACCATAAAATAGCTCGTACGGTGTTTTAAATTCTTCATTAGCTTTTGTTGGGGATCTGTTAATCAAATAGGCTGCGGTAACAACAGCATAAGACCAATATTTGATGTCAAGGTTGGCATCAATTAACATGGCCCGTACTCTCCTCATTAAAGTTTGATTTTGCCTTTCGGCAATACCATTTAATTCTGGAGAATATGGAACCACATAATCTATTGTTATGCCAACCTCATTACAGTAATTAGTTATTTTATTATCCGTATATTCTTTTGCATTGTCGCATCTAATAGTTCCTATGGGGTATTCTGGAAATTTGTTTTTCATGGATACTATAATATTTTTGAATTCATTTGTCACCTGGCTTTTATTAGCTATAGGCATGACAAATGTATATCTTGAAAAGTGGTCTATGAATGTTAGGATGTATTTTTGATTGGCTATTGAAGGTGTAAACGGGCCCATGATGTCAGACGAGGTTATTTCGAGCTTTCTTGTGGGTTTAGTTCTTATCCCTGTGTGGCCTAGCTTTGAATTATTGGCTATACAACATATTTGACAGTTTATAAAATCTTCATCTCTAAAATTGATGTTTTCGGGTATCCCTATTGCTAAATTTTTTAATTTTTGTAGATATCGAGCATTTAAATGTCCTAACCTTCTGTGCATTATTAATTTTTTATTAGTATTATTATTATTAATATGGGATTTATTATTATTATCATTATTATTTTTAGGATCTATGTTTAATTCGTAATCTTCACCCCCCTGAGATGATTCAGTGTTATTTTCTTCGACTATTTCTAGTTCTACTGTAAAGTCATCCCATTCATCATTTGTATCTTGAGTAACTGGGGCACATATTATATTTTTTTCAGTCTCTTCGTTATTAATTGTTTTTTTATTTTCTACATTATAATATACGTAGAATATTCCCTCTTCTTTTCTTGCAGTTATTATAATTTCTGCAGTTTCAATGAAATAGATGTTGGCAATTTCTTTTTGTTGATCAATGTTTATTATCCCAGTATTTGTTATTTTAATTGCCGAAATGATGTCTAAATTTAGGTCTGGTACATAATGAACGTCTTTTAATTCAATTAATGATTGGTTTTTGTTGGAATTTTCGACTCTGATCACCATTTTTCCTGTATGTGTGGCATATAAAAATGTATTTCTCCCTGCGCATTGTAATTTTATTGGAGTTACAAATTTTTTTATATTTGATAATTTGTTGAGATCAGAAGTTAAATGAACTTCTGCGGCTCCATCAAGGATTGCCCTGTTATTTAATGTTTCGTAGTCTCCATTATTATTATTTTTATTATTATTAATTAATTCGTTTAACAGCCACTCATTATTATTATATTTTTTTACCATGCAAGACATTTTCACTTGCTGCTCGGAAATATCTTTTTTATTATTATTAGATGGATTTAAGTTTGTTTTCGGTGGGTAGTTTCCTTGACTATTATTATTTGCATTTCCATTGCTATTGTTACTTTGATTATTGTTATTCGTACAATTTTGGGCTATGTGTCCGAATTGGTCACATTTGTAGCATTTGGGATTATTATGGTTATTATTTCTGTTATTCCCTCTGTAATTATTTCCTCTATAATTAGAGTTTCCCCTGTAATTGTTTCCTCTATAATTACCACCGTTATTATTATTACCATTACCATTCGTATTATTATTATGGCTTTGTTCTGATGAATTGCTATTATTATTATTATTACCATTTTGACCATTATTATTGAAACTGTTTCTGTTTCCATTTCTAAAATTATTATAATTATTAGGGTTTCTATAATTATTTCTTCCCCTATAGTTATTATTAAATCTTCCTCTATAATTATATCTATTATTATTTCCGTTATTATTATTATTATTTCTATTCGTATTATTATTATGGTTATTACCATTATTATTCTTTTTTAAAATTTGGTCCCTATACTTTTGGTCTGAGTCCTCCCTTAATATTCTCTTGAAATTATCTAAATTCTTTTCGTTAGGGGGTAAACTTTCATATTGTATTTTGGCAATTTGTTGCTCATAACACAGTGCTAACTGTAAATTCTCTAATTCTTCATTCTCGGTGACCTCTTTACCACTATCTCTTACATCGGTTACGAGTTCGTCCCATTTTTTTAAGAAGCCTTTCATGTTTCCGCCTGGTTGAAATCTAAATTCTAACCATTTTGCCTTAGCCATATTAGCCGTAACTGAGGTCTTGGTCCCATAAATATTATCTAGTTTTTTGAGCATTAAAATTGCAGTGTTACAATCCCGTATTTGTTTCGTTATTTCATTGGACACTCTTTCTAAGACAAACGCTTTGGCATTGTCCTGCATTTTGCAGTAATTTAGCATTTCTTTATTTGGCCGAAAGTTTAGATCATCAATGTTTTCGATATATGATTGTAAGAATTCGCTTTCCCCAAAGATGTCATAATATCCCGCACCTCGGATGGCTGATATGATCATTCTTCGCCAATCCAAATAATATTTGCCATTAAAAACTTTTCCGAGTGGGGCTTGGATGGGTTTAATTTCGTTCGGGGATGCCATTTTTTCTTTTATTTTTATAAAACCTAATAAATTTTCTTCTTTATTACAAACAGCTATGTATTTTTTATTTTCGTTGGTTTCTTTTTCTAATTTTTCTATCAAATTTTCCTTTTCACAATTTTCCTTTATATCCAGTTTTTCTAAATTTATTTAATTAAAGAATCTATTCATAAATTTTTCCTTCGATTTAGCAGAACTGTAAATTCTGTTCGAAAAATAATTTACTGAAGATTCTGAAATTACAATATATTTAAGGCTACTAATGTCTTCTATTCTCCCAGATATATCTATTACAAAGGACTCTAATACAATTTCACCCGTGAAATATTTAACGTGGGGTAAATTATAGATTTCTGTTTTTAGATCAACTACTCTCTCTCCCTCAAACTTTTTAACCAATTCTTCCAAATCTTCTTTTTTAATATTGTATTCACCAATTTTGGATTCAGACAAATTTATTATTTGGGACATGTACTTTTTTTCTTTGTTATTTAATTTTGGGACCTCACTTCAAATACAATGTACAAAGTACGAAAAAATAAATGATTTCAATAAATATTACCTTTACAATAGTTTCTCTTTTTGATTTCTGCTGTGGTTTATAGTTGATTTATGTTTTCTTCGCTGTGACCTTGGTACTTCCTGCTTTAATTTTAGTTGTGGGTTGTCCGAAAAAGTTGGGTCTTCGATGTTGGATCTCGGTTGAGTCCTCGATGACGGGAGCAGGTTTCCGTTGGTTGTTCTCTTGATCTCGTTGGCGGTCCCTCTGGTTTTAGCGTTCGTTGACTTCCAGTAATGGCCGTTATTTGAGTCCGGAACTTCAGCTATTCTTCAAATTTAAATTTTGATTTTTTCGAAATAAATTCAAATTCGAGATACTTTCTCGAAAACACGATGACTTTTCGTGTATTATTTAATAAAAAACATAAAAATTTTACGCACAGCAGTAAATCAAATTTCCAAAAAAAATAATTAATTCATCAGTTTAAATTTTCTAAGTCTCTCCTCAAAGTTCTACCGTAGCGATGGCTACCATGATGTGAGGTATGAAGAACGAGGATCGAAAGAACTTGAGACTTTAGACTTTTAAGAAGTTTATTCAGCAACTAAAATATATTTTACAAACGAAAAAGTAAATGGTGAAGCAACAGCGATATGCGATCGAAAGTAGAAAAGTAGAAGGGGAAACACTTCGTGACTAGACTGTACGTGTGACATATATATATGGAATGATATGATGATGATGATGAAGAAAGAGATGAGGTGGGATTTCGTATCAACAATTATATATTATGACGTCATGATTGAGGTTTTGTGAGAATTGTAGCAAATTAAATTATACTCGTGACTATTATTCTCACATATCATTTGTGGTGGCAACACTGTCGGTATGTTTTTTGTAATCTGTGATTTTAGTGTTTTTGTACCAAACTGTAATAATGTTTATTCATACGCCTCTAGTCGTTTTTTAATACTTATAATGTTAACATCTACACCATTCTTTATGTGGAAATAAAAGTTTGTAAATTAAGTGAATATGTGTTTTATTATATGTTCGTAATGTGTGCGTCTAGTCTCTGTTCGATGTCGTGTTTAGTTTAGGTTTGTTTTATATGTTTCTGGTCAACTCGATCCGTTGATAATTCCTCTCTTCTCATAAGTTATGGGCCCAGTTACCTGGATGTCAACGTGGTCGCCATTGTTATAGTTCGTCAATGTTGTGCTGTCAGATTCTGCTCGCCACCACCCAAGTAGTATCATGCCTGCTATTGTTTTTTTTCCAT